>NDGN011358674.1:0-17569 GCA_002564285.1 Tympanoctomys barrerae | reverse complement strand
CAGCAGCAGCAGCAGCAGCAGGCAAGCCTCTCTCCCTCCCTTCTATCGCATCCAGGCTATCCGCCCCAGGCAGGTGTAGCACTCACACCCATAATCCCAGCATGGGACTATAAATCAACCACAAACTCTAGAAGCCTGGCCCCATGATTGCATAAGGCTTTGGAGGGACATCTAGACACAAACTGTAACAATGCTATTGAAAAATGACTCGTGTACTTTTCAACTTCATAGTATGAGAGGAATCGGGTCAGCCATGTAGCTGCACACGGGACAGGATGAATAGCCCTGCAGCCTCCCTTGAGGGCTACGTCCAGGCACCTAAATGCTCCCCTCACAGGTACTTTGGAGCTAACTGGTGAAAGGGCAGTCGTGCTAGGGACAGTCCACATAGAGCACACTCAACAATCTGCACATAATTTTAGCTTCTTTTTATTTTGAAAAATTGATTCAAGTATCCTGTCTCTTGTTTATAATATTATGGCTTTCATACACATGTACTTAGGAAGTATGTTTGGTATTAGTTGATTTTTGCAGCACTAACAACCTCAACATTTTAGTGGCTCCTATTAAAGATGAATATGCTAACTGCCCTGATCTTTACATTGTATGTATATGCCGTGTCCAGAGGTCACACCGTACACTACAAATATGAACATTATTATGTTGATAAAAAGGTTTCTTTCCTGCACACAGTCCTGTGAATCCCGTGCAGCCTTGCTGAGCCCTGGGTGGTTTTTTAGTTAGGAGATATTTGAGGGAAGCTCCTTCTACCGAAGTCTGAGGCTGTAAAAGCCAAAGCGAATCCTGCAAGCATATTCAGAACCTCTGGAAGGGCTTGGGGAATGTCCCATCTGCTCACCTTCCATCAACCAAAGAAAGTCACAAGCTCAAGCCATTGTCAAGGTGGTAAAGAATTCTTAGGGGTGGGGACGGGGATACAAGAGTAAATATTGGCTGAATTATACTCATTTACAATCTATAAAAATGACAGAATAAGAAGCTAAACACATCCCTAAATTACAAAGCTAATTAAATACTAAAATATCGGTGTAAATTTAAATAAAATTTTAATTTTTCTTGACAACTACATACAAAGAGTGTAGTTCTTTGTGAAGAGTGGGAGTTTAGGAAAAGACATCTGACACATAAATTGAGTTTAAGAATGTATATAATGAAAGCATGTTCATTTCGCTCAGAGATTTCCTTCATACCCCCGAGTAGCCTCTACCACTTTGTCAGTATGCTTTTGGTTATTTATGTCTCAAAATAGAGCATTGTGTTTTATTATTGTATATCTGAGGCTTAGTAAAATTTCTGGCTTAGAGTGGGTACTCAGTCACTGTTAAATGACTAATTAAGTGCATGTGTAAATAATCCAGACTATGTTGCTCTTATTTTTTTCTTAGTCTACAGGGTGTTCAGGGTCTCATTACTAGATTAGACTCATAGTGATCTACCTGTTTACAGCTTCCCAAGAGCTGGGATTACAGGAGCGTGCCACCAGCCCAGCCTCAATTGCCCTCTTAGTGTGCCCCAGGGGCGGGGCCAGCACAGCAGGCCCAGGGATCGAACCCCCAGCCCCTGCGACCCCTGTGTCTGTTTGCAGGTGCTTTAATCCACTAAGGTATTTGGCCAGCCCTTATTTTTTTTTTTCAGTGTTGTAATTATTTTTTACTTTTGTCTTCAGTGTTTTTTCCTTTCCTTTTTTTTTTTTTTTTTGTTTGTTTGTTGGTTGGTTGGTTTTGAGACAAGGTCTTGCTCTCATTCATGCTGGTCTTGAATTCACTCTGTAGCCCAGGCTGGGCTTGAACTCACAGCGACCCTTCTACCTCAGCTTCCCAAGTGCTGATGTTATAGTCCTGCACCACCACACCTGGTGTCTTCTTCCTTTTCTGGGAGTTCTCACTTTTGCTTCCCTTGGTGGAGTTATTTTATTTTAAATAAAGTTGAACACTTTTATTTGATGTACAGTACTTCCTCCAGATAAGCTTGTCATTGATATGCATACGCAAGACAGAAAGAGAGGTGCAAAAAGATGTGAGATGAAATAGGAAAAGCAGCAAAGACAGAACCACACAGTTGGGAAGCATGCCTCAGCTATTCCCTACTCTACTGGTGAAAATCAGTTCTTGAATAACTTTCCTCCTGCATTGCTTTTGTGATTTACTGGGAAAAGCTTCAGAGATGGCATTCTGTATTTATGAGCCTGTGAGGAGTACAGTTACTGGACATCTCAAATGTAATATGGTTCCTTCACAAGCAACAGCAAAGAACTACTGAAAGGAATGAGAAAGCTAAGGAGCTAAAGACAATCGAGGGAGAGGGAGAGAGAGAGAGAGAGAGAGAGAGAGGAAGAAGGAGGAGGAGGAGGAGGAGGAGGAGGAGAAAAGGAATAGAGTAGGGTGTCAGCTGGTTTATATTACCATTAAACATATTTAATAAATATTTTGATGTCTATAAAATTATTGCTGAACTAACTTGGCTCCCTTGAGTATTTATCATGAGTCAAGCATCATGCTAAATAACTGTTTTACAATGACGTTTATTCAGCGCTGCATCTTAGCAAGCCATCCAAAAATAATAGAGAGATACTGTCTTTACTACTGCCCTTGCTCCCTCAAACCACAGCCTTTCAACTCTGTACATGGTTGTAGATAGTCTAAGTAGAAAATATGATCTTATTGTAGCTACATAAAAGAAGACAGAATTTGCTCCTTCCCTTTACAAGTGTAAGTCATATTACTACAGGAGATGTAATTGTTCACGATAAAACTTTTGAGGACTCAAATGAATATGATTTCTCAGTCAAGTAGCTGCTCAAATGACCTTAGGTTTTTGTTTTTGTTTTTTAGGTTAAAATATGATAATAAAGTAGAGACTAAGTGAATTGTCTAAAAACTACACAGCAAAGCCAGCTCGTCTCATAAAATACTAGATTTGGGATGAATATTTGGAAGATTTTAAGACGTTAGACATACCATGGCAGAAACAGTAAGAGGATTACAAACAGTTCACAGTTGAACCCTCAAAATGTTTTGCTTAAAGCTGAAATTTATTTATAATACAATAAGATCAAGTTATTTTTCTCTGAAAAGTTATTCTATTTATAGGATTTCATCGGGTACAAACCCAGCTAAGGCTCATGACAAAAAGCTATAAAACTGAGCTCACAATAGAGTGTGACAACACAAGATTTTTGTAGGGATTTACTTCTAATTTATATTTGATAAATGTTTCTAACAGATGGAAAAAATAAAATTTTTCATAAAGCCTTTGGCTTCTTTCCATGAAAATGCTTCATTTATTGAACAGGAAATAAGGTGTAGAGCGTGTTTTTAACCCAACTAAGAATTCCTTTCACCAATTCATAAAAACTATTCCTTCCCACCTAAATAGGTCATCATCTGATTCCTGTCAGTAGACTTTATTCTTTAATGCAAGCCCAAGGAGAAATGCTCATGTCACCCTTTTTCATTAAAGTCAAGCAAAGGGGCCAGGGAGATTGTTCAGCTGACTAAGAATCTGCTTAGGCAAGTGCAAGGACCCAGGTTCAGTCCCTGGTACTGCATACCATGCCAGCCCTGAAACTGGGCATGATGACTCATGCCTGTAATCCCAGCCCTGGGGAGGCTGAGACAGGAGGATCACTATGAGTCTGGGCTACTTAGCAAGACCCTATAACAAATAAATAAATAAATAAATAAATAATAAAGTCAAGCAAAGCACAATCTCTTTTTACTGTGTGGAGTGCTAGGTAGTGACCAGTTTGCTGGTTAGGTGATTAGAAAAATCACTTGTCAGGTGGTGTGTTTCTGGATTACCTGACACTATGACAATGCTTTCATGGGAAATACTAAAGTTTGGGAGGATGAGGTTAAATATTGCAGATTTTTTTTTGGGGGGGGGAAGAGTCTACAGGGTGTTCAAGGTCTCACTATTAGATCACATAGTGATCTGCCTGTTTACAGCCTCCCAAAGGGCTGGGATTATAGGCACATGCCATCACACCGGAGTCTCAATTGCTGTCTCAGCGTGCCCTGGGGGTGGGGCCGGTATAGCAGGCCCAGGGATGTAGAATGAATTTTAGATGAATGGTGCTGACCAAGACTGCTGAAATCTTCAGATTGTGGGCAAAGCAAGAAAGGTGGGTAAGCATAGTATCACAATTTGCAGACTACATCTAACTAACAGATAAAGCAAGGGGCAAGTAGTAAATGGTATGGACAGGCATGGTTCAGAGTTTGAAGCTGAGTCTGTATTCCAAAAATGTAGTCCAGTGTTGGGTCTGAAAAAGAAACCCACAGATGGGAGTGCCAGTGGTGGTGCACACCTATAACCTGACACTCTGAAAGGCTGAAGCAGAAGGGTTACAAGTTCAAGTCCAACATGGCAATTTACCACCTCAGTGAGATTCTGCTTCAAAATAATTCAAAAAGAAGACCCTTGTGGTGGATTGACAAGTGGTAACCAACTTGTAACACCCAGATGAACTAAACTAGTACAGTACTAGATGTAGGAGGCCACCACAGAATTGTTGCCAGCAGCATTATGGTTGCAGGCTGCTGGGAACTTCATGAGGCTGTTAGGAAAGCTGTCGGGTCCTGTCAGAGACTGTAAGAAGCTGTGGGTGCCCTTGGATGACCTTGTCATGATGCCTTTCATGGTAAACTTGGTCGTTTTCATTGGAGGAGGATCTTGGGACCTCACTGTTGCTATAGATGGCTGTGGTATTTTTCTGGGGAGCTCCAGTTTTTACCTTGAGCATTGCTTCCTGGCTCTAGTTCACTGTAACCCAGGCTGGCCTGTAACTTGCAACACTTCTCCTGCCTCAGCCTCCAAGTTCTGGGATCACAGGTGTGTGTCACCATGCCAGGCTCAAGACATTCATAAAGGACAACTTCCTGAACACTTCAGAAAATGGCAAGAATAATGTGATGATTGCATTTGAAGCAGGGGTGGGGAGTGGGGTTGAGGGGGATTAATGTCAATGTGTATTTTAACTTTTTGATTTAAACCTTCACCATTTTTGGCAATCGTGACTTGGCTATGTCTGTAGCCAAGTGTGCTCAAGATACAGTACCATGTGCTGAGTAATCTACATGAGTTATCAGGAGGATCAAATATTGAGAAAGGACTACAGAGCAGGATTCCAGTGGGATGAGATTCATGCTTGGCTTCCAGAACTCTGTCAAGGGTACCAAAGTGTCTAAGGCCACAATCCAATCAAGGAACAGAATTGAATTCTTTGGCTCTGTTTTTCAAGTTTTTATTCTTGGAGGGAGAATCATTTTGTTATTTCTAGAACATTTGGAACTTTTGAAATTACCTAATTTATCTTTTTGCATTAATTAATCATGTCAAAGCTTCACAGTTAATGTTAACAACATTAAGCCAACTGCCAAAGCATTAACACCCACTTGAGGTCATTAGAAGTGTATTATGAAATAATTCAAATAACACATACACTTGTTAGTTTTATTAAGTGTTATTAGGGTGGTTTTAATTGCATAGGACAGCCATACCAGAGATAATCAGTTCAAGGTGGTGTTGGTATCTCCTTAGTCTAACTTTACTGTGTGGAAGTATTTAGCATAGATAGTTATGGAATTCATGCCAGGGGGCAAATAATTGATTTAACTGATCTGAAAGTGTGTTTCAACTTTCTTTTTGGACAAGTTGGCAACACATATGAAAGCAAGATTCTAAAAAACTCTCAGCTCCGCCGTGTTTGCACAGCAAAACAAACAACATTTGTTATTGCAATTAATGTGTCTCCTCATGAAAGAAACCGGATTCAAAATGTCCTGTTTTTTCTCTGCTATACTAAAAATTATAAGGTTGACTCATATTGAAGCAACTTAGAAATGTACTCAGCCACAAAACGAAAATGGATTATGTTAAGCACGACATTTGTGACTAGCGTACCTGCTAAAAATAACATCTAGAAGTAACATATTACATTTCCTTCAAGGGTTTTAGGGATTGTCACATGCACTACTGATCTCTTTAAAGGAGGTGGGGTCGGACAACCTTCTTCCCTCAACCTTCAAAACCAACAATAAGGCACATCAAGAGGTTCAAGAACCAGCTGAGGCTGGAAGACTGTGAGTTTGAGGCTAGCCACACTTGCATAGTGAGACTCTGCCCCAGAAAACTAACAAAATATAACATAAATTATAAATAAATAAATACCAAGAGCATAAGAAAAATACTGCACCAAGGTCAAGTAGTCTGTACGAATGCACTGGATTGTTGTTATAATACTTTATAATAATTCCTTTATCTTTCCTTTAATAGTTTCCTAAAAGAAGGAATGGAATTCGGGAGTGAAATGCATCCACAACTGGAAAATACTTTTAACATAATCTAGTCTCATCCCAGTGAGAAATGACATGATATGTTTAAGAACATAACTTGCTGCATGGGAACACGAACATGAATTCTTAAATTCTGAATGCTGTTTTTTCTCCACTAACTCTTCTAATCTCAAGTAATTCTTCAGGTCAAGCCAGTTTGGCATGGATATTCAAAAAATAAAATGATCCAACTTTCAACAAATAAATGACATTTTTAAAAGAGAGGAGGGGAAACCATTGTAGATTGAAACACAAGAGGCAACAATAAAATGTGGACTTTTTCAATCCTGATTAGAATAAACTGAATGTAAAAGTCCAATCTTAAGATGATCAAGAGAAGGGCCAGGGAGGTAGCTCAAGGGCACAGCACTGGCCTGGCGATTGTAAGGTCCTGAGTTTGATTCCCAGTACCAAGAAAGAAAAAAGAAAATAAGGGAAACTGAAAATAGGGAGTTATCCCATCACAGAAATTCATGTTTTGTGTTCTATTAGTATATTTCTGCTAGAAAGAAGTCCCTACTTATTAGAGCTATCTTTCCGTTTAAAAATTACAAATATGCAATGAATATACAGGCAGAAAAATGTAGACAGTATAGAGGTATGTTGGATAATTAATTTATGCAAATATTTTTCTGGATTTGTGGATATTTGTGGTATTTGTCAGTTACTTTTTAAATCTTCAGTTGTTGTTTTTCATTTCAAACAAATACTTTTCTTCCCAATTGTCCTCACAGAGTCTAAATGTCAGGTGTCACCAACCTGAATTCATTTGGATGCCTGTAAATTATTAGGCAATAATTCTGGAAGCTAAGGGGCACAGCAGGGAACAATGTGGAGAAAAACACTCCCTCTTCTGTGAACTTGATGTTCTAGTTGGAAGAGACAGACAAAAATGAACATAAAATAATAAATAATAGTTGGCTAGAAGATCACTGCCTTGGAAAATGGTTGGGGAAGGCAAGGTAGTGCATGTGGGAAGTGGGAGCATAAAGCAGGGTTGCAGATGAGAAGGCAATTTTAAACAGAATGGTCATGGTAGGCTTCCCAGAGGTGACTCTAAAGGAGTAAGTTGCCAGGATACCACCAGGGTGGTCCAGTAGAGTATATCTGCTTAGCGGTACTCCATTCATCTCCTGCTCAGGCTTTGCTTTAGAATATTTGAAGGAAAAAAAAGTAATAACAGTTCAACAGTAGGAGGAAAAGCCCTTAACAGCTGCCTGGGCAGAGAAAAGCTAAGCGCTACCACCCATCATGTGCTTCCCCCTCACCCATGGAGCATTCGATCTTAGCTCTAAATAAGAGTGCAGAGAGCAACCAAAAATATAAATTTAAAAGCTAGATTATTTGCTTTCCCTGGAAATACAGACATGAGAATGGTAGTGTGATTCTGAACATTTTAAGTGTGCTTAGAGCACTGTGTGATCTTTTGTCTGGAAGAATGGAAAAGAGGACAAGGAGGAACTGCAAAGGAGCTGGGAGATAGTGCCAGGCAAGCACAAGGTCCTGAGTTTGATTTGCAGTATGAAAAGCAAGACAAAACAAACAAACAAACAAAAAAAAAAACAAAACTGCAAATTAGTGTGATTCTGCCTTGGGTAAATAATAATGAGAAAAAACAAATTTTATCACTTATAAAACAGGAACAAGAAGTTTAAGACAATTAAGTGAATAGCTAAGTTCTTCATCAACAAAGCATCAAAAAACTGGGCAATAAAAATGAAGTGACAAGGTAGTCCAGAGCAGCTCTGTAAGAATCGTCGCTATGAAGTGTTCAATAACTTAACCTACTATCATCAAGAAATCAAACAACAAATGGTGGAGGGGCTCTGGGAAGAAAGGAAACCTTCTCCACTGCTAGTGAGAGGGTAGACTGGTGCAACCACTATGGAAATCTGTGTGGTTTCCTAAAAAAACTAGGATTAGCTATCCCATTTGACCCAGCTATTCCCCTTCTGGGTATTTTTTCCAGAAGAATTAAAAACATCATACCACAGTAATGCATGTGCAGCCATGTTTATAGGTTAGTGGATGCAACTTGAGACCATACTCATAAGTGAAATGAATGAGACTCACATGTGCAAACATTCTATTGTCTCCCTAGTGCAAGAAAGTAAAAGAACAAATAAGATCCAAAATGTACAATAAATATTATGAAAGCAGAATACTCAGGAAAGAACTGGGATGGAAAGGAGAAAAAGGAGGGAAAATTATATATACATATATATATATATATAACACATGCAAGATAACTAAGATAATCATACTAATTTTTATTAGTTCATTGACAAGAATGGTTTGTTTATATTGTGTGATCAATTTTTCAAGCGTATATCTTCTGATCTGAGCAACTACTTTGAAGATAACAATACACATATTAATCATTGTTAATCTATTAAACTGTTTTCAAATTTTGCAGTTTTTTTATTTAAAATTCAAAATATTCTCTAAAGAAACAATTTAACCTATAACTAGTAATACAGTTAACAACATGCTTAATACCCATGTTATAGTCTATCTTCATGGTAGCTTCATGAAGCTACCAGAAATCATCTAATTTCAAGTAGAGTCTTGTCAACATCTTTTAAGGGGACATTAAGTGAGGACATACATCTGTATCTCAAAAGCAGAGCCAATATTTTGACTCACTTGAATGAATACTGAAGGAGAGAGGGCCTTAGCCAAATAAAAGTTCAGCATTAAAAATAGCTGGCTATTTTCTTAAAACTGCCAGCTAGGGAGAATGATTCTTAAATGACACTTCTTGTCAGCAAGAAAGATGATCCAAAGAATGAACAAAAATAGCCTCTGTTCTACAGCTGTTAATATCTATAATTAATAAGCAGCGATCATCTCTCATTAGCTGGTCCTGGATACAGGCAACAACGTTCACCATTTCTGTATGTAGCACTTCTCAGAAAACTGTTACATCCGTTTTCCAGCCGCACCCCCGATTAACACATTTCTCTTTACACAGAAACAGTGTGATTTGTGAGTTCACGATTGAAGAATGTGACCTTGAAAATCTATTGGCATGCAAGGTGCTATAAATGTTTGACTAATCTTTAAGAATTATTATCCCTAAGGAGCAAGTATTTTTTTTTTTTTTTCTTTTTTAACTGTTTGTTGATAAACTGTTCCCTTCAGCAGGAGATGGAGCCCAGGGGTAGAGCACTTGCGTAGTACGTGCAAGGTTCACGGCTCTGCAAAAAGAAAAACATTTACTTTTTCACTGACACAAATTGTACGTATTTATTGCACACATGTTGTCTGGAAATACATGTACTTTGAGGAATGGCTAAAGGGAGCTAATTAACGCATGCATTAGTGCACATGCTTATACTTTTTTGTAGTGTAAAGCAACTAATTGTAGGCACTGAAAGGACAACATTATGAGGGGACATTTAAGCAGGGGAGGAGAGAAGGGAAAGGAGGAAAGGCGCGTGAGTGTCACCAAGTTCGGGCTCCTGACCGCTCTGCGCGGCAGCCCGGTTCCCGCAGGGCGCCCGTTTCCTCGCCTTCCACCTCCGCACACCCGCAGACCCGCGCTCTCGAAACCTCCGTCCCGGTGCCCGTCCTCCCGCTCCTCTCGGCATCCCGCCTTCCCCCTCTCCGAGCGGTCTGCAGGTGGGCAGCGCGCGCGCAGGCTGCGCCAAACGGGCACAGCGCGTGAGGGGCGCCGCCGGGCTGCAGGGACCCGGCGCCCGAGGAGAGGGGCTCCCCCACCTCAGCAAGGCCGCCGCCCCGCCCCGGGGGCGCCCCGAGAGCAGCGCTGCTTCAGCTTCGGCTTCCACTGCTCCAGTCCTCGGAACCGAGCAGGCCCTCGGCTCGCGCGCCTCCCGCAGTTTTCTCAGAACGTCCTCGCCCCTCAGGCCTCCGCGGGCCACCGCAACCACGCAGCACGTCGCTCCGGGGTAGACCCCTGTAGGTGTCCGACCCACCTCCGCTACGGACGACCTCCCCCAACCCCGGTGGAAGCTCCGCCCACTCTTCTGGGCCCGCCCAGGCCACACCCACCGGCTCGCCCCGCCCCGCCCCTCCCACCTCCAGCTCGCCGGAGACGCTGCCCTCGCTCGGTCCCCGCCCCGCGCCCCGCCCTCCACCCCCGGCCTCGCCGCCCCTCCGGCCCGGGGCTCCGCCCACTCGCCCGCCCCGCCCCCATCCCCGCGCCCGCTGCAGTGTGGGTAGGGGCGGCGGCGGCGGAGGCGCTGCTGAGGGCTTCGGAGCGAGCCTGCGCGCCGAAGATGGCTGAGAAGCAGAAGCACGACGGGCGGGTGAAGATCGGACACTATGTGCTGGGGGACACGCTGGGCGTCGGCACCTTCGGCAAAGTGAAGAGTTGAGTGCGCGGCGGCGGGGCGCGCGGGGCGGGCTGGCGCGGGGTCGGGGCGGCCACACCTCCGCGTGCTCCGCTCCGCGCGCGAGGACCGGACCGGGCCGGGCGGCGGCGGCGGCGGCGGCGCGGGACCTGGCGCGGCCTCGCCTTCCCGTGGAGCTGGGGACGGGCCTGGAGCTTACGCGCCCAAGGTCACGGACGCCGGGGGTCCGGGGGAGGCGGAGCCGTCCCCAGCGTGGCCGGGCCGCGCGGTGCGCTCCTCGCGGTCCGGGCGCCGGGCGTGGGCTGCCGGCGCAGGTGCAGCCGGCAGGTGCGTGGCTTGGACGGCTTCTGGGGAGACTTCCCGGAGGAGGGAAGGAGCAAGGCTCGCTGGCGTGGGCAGCTGTGGGGCCGGGCGACCCGGACCGCTGGGACGCGTCCTGGCGAGGTCGGCTCTCTTGGAGACGGGATCTCCTGTTGGATGTAGAACACCAGGCTGCTTTGGAAATTTTATACGGTTCTCCTTAGTAGTTAAGTATTAAACTTTACTTTGTTGTGTTATTTGCTAATGAGAGTCACAGTGGGTTTAATTAACTTGCCCTCTCTCCAGAGCTGGAACTGGCTCATTAAAAATATTGCTACAAATGCTCCCCTATAAATACCGAGTAGGCAGCCTAGAGATTTTATTCCGAGGTCTCTATTTTCTTGCACAACTCATGTTTTAACCTTGAGTGAAGATTTGAAGAGTTGACTCATTATTCATTCCCTTGGTAAGATTTGGCTCCTGTGTTTTTGGACCTGACCATACCACAACCACTTGACGTGTACATGCTAGGCGCAGTTCAGGGCAGTGCAGGTACGGCAAAGAACAGAACTTGATTTTATGTGAAGCTTGCTTTCTAGTGGATGACAGAATTTGTATGTTTTATGTACAAATTTATGTTTCAGGATATTGAGAAAAGTGGATGACGGACAGGGACTTTTGTGAGGCTGGCTGGTTTTAAGAGGGTGGTTGGACAAGGCCTAAGGAAGTAGTTTTTGTGTAACGACCTGAAAAGTTTGTAAAATTATTACATCTTGTGAAGTTTGTGAAGTTCTAAATTAGTTTTGAAATGGAAAACTGGGGATTGGAGAACTGTGTAACATTGCCTGTCCTTTCAGATCACTGCTGAGGACTGTTGTGTTCCATTGTACAGTTATGCAAGCACATAGTTTTTGACATATGGAAATGTATTCTCTTCAGGTTATATAATTTGAGCATATGTCCTTTCAAATTGTGTTAAACATATTTGGAGAACTTAGAAGTTCTGCTATCGTCTGAATGTAGAGCATAGTAGCCATCAGAACAATTAGCCATTGCCCAAGGGCTGCTTCCAGGCCCTGGGTTCTTCACATAAGCTGATAGAAGGAACTTTAATTTATGAGAAGCCCATTTCTTGGAGAAACCCTGTCCAGTGGGTAGCCGGGTGGAGGAATATTCCTAACATTTAGATTTCTTTAAAGTGATACTGTGGTTTTCTACCCAAGCCAAGAGTCAGTATAATTTTTAAATATGTATTATAGAAATTGTTATAATTTCAAATTATTTAATTCAAGGAATCAGTAAAACAAAAAAGCACATGAATTTTTAAAAACAGCATTACTGAGCTGTATTTTATTTTTTTTTTATTTTTATTTTTATTTATTTTTATTTTTTTGGTAGAACTGGGGATTGAACTCAGGCCTTTGTGCTTGCCAGGCAAGCGCTTATTCTACTGAGCCATCTCCCCAGCCCCATTTTTAGATAGCATAAATTGTATCCATTTTAGGTATGCAGTTCAACAGGCTTTAGTAACTTTTTCAATTGCTGTATCCTCATTGTGAATCGGTTGTAGAATCACAGAAAGATCGCTCATATGTATTTACAGTTCATTCCATTCCCATCCTTGGTCTCAGGAAACCATTAATCTGTTTTCTGTTTTCAAAAGTCTGATTTTTCTGGACATTTCATATAATTGTCGGCATTCAATATGAAATCTTATTTCTGGCTTATTTAACAGTGCTTTGGGGTTCTTGCATAATATAGCACGTCATTAGTTTGTTCTTTGTATTATTCACATTTTGTCTGCATTCACTAGTTAATGGACATTGTTTTAAGTTTTGGGCTACTACAAATAATGCCGCCATGAGGTTTCACAAGTAGATCTGTGAGGTCATGTTTTTTCCTTTTTCCCCCACAATTGTAAGTTTTAAAGAATTGCTGTTAGTATGCATGACATGTCTTCCTGTATCTTGGGTAGACATGAGGAGTAGAATTGCTAGGTTGTATCTTAGCTTTTATGTTTAACTTTTTGAGAAACTGTCAAACTATTCTAAAATAATTGTGTGCTTATACTGTGTAAGCAATTCCTGAGAATTCTCTTTCCTCCAGTTTTCAAGTCAACATTTGTACTTGTCTGTCCTAAGTGTATTGTTAAAAGTGAGTCCGGGCCTCATGTTTTGTGTCTTTTCTGAGCCTGAGTTTGCCCTTCTGCTTTTCTGTCTTAAGATGAAGCAGTGAGATTCTCAGCAGAAGCGAAACAGATGCAGCCCTGTGCATCTTTGCAGCCTCCAGAACAAGGAGCCAAAATCAAGGTCTCAATTAGTGGTAATCCTCCCTGTGTTAAACCTTACTGGCTACAGTTGTCCCACCCACCAAAGCTGATGTAAATGTTTTTCCGTTATAAATTAACCCAATCTCCAGTATTTTTGTGTAGAAACAGAAAATGGACTAAGGTTGTCACAAATTGATTTAAAATAGTTTACTTTGTGAATTCTACATGTAAGTCCTTTATTGTTTATGTTTTATTAACATTTTTCCCAACATTTTTTATTTTCTTCACGTCTTTTTTTTTTTTTTCTCATGTCTTTTGAAGTATAAAACCTTTACGTTTTCATGAAGTCTTATTTTTAAATTTTTTTACTGGGCCATGCTTTTGGTGTTACAGATAAGAAACCCTTGCCTATCCCAAGTTCTCAAAGCTATATGATTTATTGTTTTCTTGTAAGTAATGTCTTACTGTGTTAGCTTGTTTAAACTGAATTCCATTCAAATATATGACCTATTTTGAGTTAATTGTCTGTGGTTAAGATGAACCTAAATCATCTTTGTCCATGTGAAGATATCTGCACTTTTAATTGTTAGATTTTGTACAATTTCTTTCTTTCTTTCTTTTCTTTTTTTTTTTTTTTTTTGGCGGAACCGGGGACTGAACTCAGGCCCTTGCGCTTGCTAGGCAAGCGCTCATTCTATTGAGCCATCTCCTCAGCACAATTTTGTACAATTTCTACTAAAAAGTTTATTAGCAGATTGTTTAATTTTACAGGGCTATGATATAGAAATCGAGTATGAGGAATGTTTTATGTGTTTTTTCCTCAACTCTTGTGTTAATTGCTGATCTAACTTCAATTTATTGAAAATGGAACGATTTTCACTTAATAGCATTAGTTTTTTTTAAAGTTATATTATTAAAAGTAATTAAAGCATCATTTAAAACATTCTAAGTTGAATTTGCTTCTTTGATCTGTCCATCGTTAAGGTTATAGAGGAATGCTGTGGAAATAGCATATATGGGCTGACAAAGTTTACAAGTCTACTTTGTATTTACTTACATATTTTCCCTAAACTGGATGTGCACACCTGTAAGTTCAGCACTATGGAGACTGAGGCAATTTAGTAATTCTACAGAGAACCTGCCTCCAAGTAAAAAAATAAAAATATAGCAGTGTGAAAACCCTGAGTTTAATCCCAGTTTCACATTATTTATTTTCTTTTTCCCTAAATTGGTCAGTTTGTGACTCTCTGTAGGTAGAGTAGCAGTACTGTTTCAAACTCCTAGACATGTTCAGTTCTTATTTAACTTACTGAAGCTGATAGAAAGTCTAAAGCAGCAGATCCACTGTGTTATATAAAGAGTGGTTGTAGAAAAATTTCTATTTATGATATAAAGCCAACTCATTTAAAAAGTTTTCCTTTTTAAGGTGAGGGCTGATAGATGTGATTTATGAAATCATTATTTTTTTCAGAATTTTACCCCAAGAGATACTTTGTACCCATAGTTACCTCTTCTAACTAGCAGTTTCACCAAAGATACTAGATTTTGTGTTTTTCACATAGTTGAGCTAATGAAGACTTGGCTTTAGGAAATTAAGTAAATATATTACTAGTTCCCCACATATTTTTGAGATAGAAAAGATAAGCAAGTGGAAAACTTAAAACATTTGTTTCTTTAAACAAGCAATTTGCCTTTTTTGGAAATACCAAATTCTGTTTTTTTTTTTTTTTTTTTTTTTATGGTTTCTTTTGGTGGAACCGGGGATTGAACTCCGGCCCTTGCACTTGCCAGGGAAGCGCTTATTCTACTGAGCCATCTCCCTGGCCAGAAATACCAAATTTTGAATGAGAAATAAAAGTTTTTGACAACTCTGGCCAATTGGTGGAAGTAAAAGTGGTACCTGTGTTGCATGGTTCTTTGTCCTGATTTGTTTTTAATTTCCTTGTTAGTGTGAAGGCCCAAACAGTTTAACTCCTCTGGGCCTGCTGTGTTCCTCTCCTAAAGAACAAAACTAGAATACATAACTTAGAGCGTCTTTCACAGCAACATTAACCGGACTTTGTGTCAAAGATTTAATTCCAAAAATGGCATTGTTCATTCTGGTTTTGTGGAAATTTGAATTAATTACTCAAAAGCAGGACTAAAATGTAGATGGTAATGTGGAGTGGAAGAAAACAAACACATTTCTAGCAATTTAGTGATAAAAGCTGTGATTTAAGTTTTTACTCTGTTCTAATCTGTGCACTCTGTATGCACTTGATTTCATTTTGATATTTATTTCCTAGCGTAATAATTATTTCTCTGAGCTTAGCATTCTCACTTAACAAATGAAATTAATAATTAGATATTTAAGTAACTTGCTGAAGATCGGTGTGCTAGTAAGTGCCAAAGCTAGCAATCAGTTTCAGGGTATTTAGAAATGGTGTGAGATCTGACATCAGCAATGGGAGAGCTGTAGTAATCCGCACCTATTGTTTTGATTGCCTTGTTGAAAAAAGTTCTTCATAACTACTTGAAATATTTTGTATTTACTTTTTTATTAAAACAACATACTTTTTGCTAAGTCATCCCTTAGTATTTATGAGGAATGTGTTACTTATATAAAATGGCATATTATTCACATGTAACTTGTGTACATTTTCCATATGCTTTAAATCATCTCTAAGATTATTTCTAATACCTAGTACCAATGTAAATGCTTTGGAAATAGTTGTTTTTACTATATTGTTTAGGAAATAATAGCAAGTGAAACAGAATCTGTACATGTTTAGTACAAGTGTGATTTTTATTTTCAAATCCTTTGGATCACATAGTTGGTTGAATCTGTGCATACTGAGGTTCAAATGTACTGTATTAGTGAATGAAGAAAAATCAGTTGTGTCTCCCAAATAATGAGGTACATAAATGACCTGCTTTTTAGTTTTGTTACTGTTATTACTGACTTGTATGTCATTTATGTGATTGTGACTTGAGTAATTTTGTCCTTAATTACTGAATGGATTTTGTTCATTTTGTGTTTTTGAATTTCAAAAAGTTTTTCTAATAGAAATAATGTTGTAAATGGCAGGTAGGATTAGGATAAGTCTGCAAAGGCAACGTGAGATATTATACATAGATACTTGGTGTAGAGAACATTTGATACAAAGACCTGAGGTAGATGGTTGTAACCCAAACTCATTTGTTCTGTGAAAAGGGAAATACCGCATGTCCTTACACAGTTCTGAGAAGTGTATGAGAAAATGATATGTAAGTGAAAGACACTCAAAAGTATGTAACTTGTGTACTTAGGTCTTATGCTATTTCCTGTCTTCTTTCCAAAGTTGTCTTTTTTGTGTGGAAAAAAATGTATTTGGAAGGAAGCCTGTCATTCTGTAAACACTGCTCACTTCTCTCCCTTTCCTGTGCATTACTTTCAAGACAATATGCAGATGAGTAATAGTGATGCACACCTGCTATGCTGTATTCCAGATCCAGTGGTCATCATCAGAGAAACTTGGAGAAAGAGGCAAACTCTGGGAACAGGAACTGTGAGCTCCGGCTTTGAGAGAATGCATTCTGAGAGAAAAATGCCTTCTTAACAAAATTCCCCGTAGTGTGTGGCTTATGCCTGAGGGAGGCTCTTGTAGTTTGTGCATGCAATAACCTGATTAGACTTTTTTCCTTCCCATGCTAACACAGTACTACTTCATTTCAGTTTTTTTGTGTGTTTATAGAAACAGGCTAAACTGTTTGTGTATGTCGTGGTCTGTGCTAGTTTTTCTGAAAGTATTTGGTAGTGCTTTGTAATGGTCATACTGGCCATTCTTGATGATAGGGAAAGTATTTTATAGGTTAATTCATTTTTAATCCAAGCAGGTAATTTCATTTGCTGTAGCAGCAAGGTCTAATCCCAAATCCTTTAAGAGAGAACTAGTGAGTTGCACAAAACTCCTAAAATTTTGAACGTGTTATAAAATTAAGAGTAAATCAGTCTAATGTACTTATTAGATGACAACCAAAGGAAAGTTTTGAAATCTGGTTTATATTTTTATCTGTTATTTAAAGGACTAAAATGCATATGCAAAACCATATGTTTATTTAGAAGCATGGTAAGCCATTTTATTTTTAGTGTAGTGTTATTAAGGAAAGAATTTCAGGCAGTTTTTATCTCTGCTATTAATAGAAAACTTTCACTTCAAGCAAGCAGTATTATTGCTCATGTGGTATCTTATGTTTGACAGTGTTTGCCTCTGATAAATTTTCACTGTCTTTCTTTTGGTGGTTAGTTTATTTTTAAGGTATTAAGCAATTCTTTAGCCTTTTATATGATTAAAATTAATTCAAATTTT
>NDGN011358659.1:0-12132 GCA_002564285.1 Tympanoctomys barrerae | reverse complement strand
ATCAGGGACCTGCACCGGGAGGACCCAAAGGTCAGAGGGGGAAGCTAGAAAGTCTGCGCCAGCGGGGTGAGGATCTGTGCAGCAGGCCGGGGACCTGCACGGGCACCAAGAGGTGATGCTCAAGGTAACAACCAGAGCCCCAAAGAGAACCGCAGCCTCCTCAGTGACAGAAAGGACCTGGGCTCTGCCAATTGTTGTAGACAGCTGAATTACACAGAAATACTGTAGGCATCAGACAGGGTGAGGCCCTTAAGGAGACAGCATGGAAGACAAGATCCATTGCAACTGTGAGAGAGACGGATGGCCCTGCTGTGGGCCAGACCTAGAGACCAAAGACCGAACAAATGCTGCCCTCCCTGAAGATGACCACCCGGGACTGATCATCACCCGGAGGAAGCCGGGAAGAGCCACTAATCCAACGCTACCAGATAAACTCCTGTTCTATGCTCATGCCCGCTTGCTGCGTGACTCGCTTCCCCATTTGGTCCTGGATGTAACCAATTTTGCCTGAGCAGTGGTGCTTGCAACCTTACTGGCTGACCATAGTTTGGTCCCACCTGAGCGAGTTCCCATGTTCTCCACCTTAGACCCGCCTTACCACACACCTCCACCATAAAAATCCCTGGAAGAGACAGCTTCCTGAGTAAGCCACTGGGTTCCGTCTCTCGGACAGGAGCTTTCTTTTCCCCAATAAATATTCTGCTCTTAATTTCCATTTGTTCCCAAAATTCATTCTTCAGTTTTAGAGAACACGAGCTCGCCCCAGTACTTGCAGGTCGGGAGTTTCGGTCCCCTGGATCACAATGACGAGAACAGGAAGGCCAGTGTGACGAGCTCCTAGAGGAGAATCAGCGAGGCCTCCAGTTCTCTTATGTGGTCGGCCACAGCCCTCAGGTGGGCCTTCCACGCCCAGAACCGCACTGAGTCGGTTCAGCTGGGCGTTCCAAGGTGCCCACGAGCCCATCCACCACTCAGTGTGTGAACGGCAAGGCGCCCTCCCCGCTGTGTGGGCAGAGTCTAGGCCTGGTCCTGACAGGTCCTCTTCCTTGCTCAGGATCCGACCGGTCCTGGGCGTGGAAGACCTCACCTCCTCAGTTACTCTGATGTTAGCCCCTCTGCCCCACTCCCCCGCTCTCCACCATGTGTCTATAGCAAACTGGGACTCCAGGGAGGCCCAAGGCCAGGTCTCTCTCAGGGTCAAGGCCAGCTCCAGCAGCCAGACGCTTTTTCCAGAGTGCAAGTCACCCTGTGACCCTTGTAACCTACTCTGCCCCGTCTGTACTGTGTGGCCTCTGCTGCGGCTGTCGCCCGCCCGGCCTCCTCTTCTCCGCCCCTCAGAAGGCCCCTCCCAGCCAATGCTCGGGCTGTTGGATTTCAGCCACATCGGCTCCCATGAAGCCCTGTCATGCTTCGGGCATGGCTCACTATAGAGCAGCGGCCCAGCCCTCGCAGCCCTGGGCGAGCATGACAGGGCCCCAGCACTGGGCACGTGGGACTTACTGCTGGAGAAGTGACTGAGCCCCCTGGCCCCTAGAAGCTGGGCGAAGCAGTGGACTCTCCTGGCCCAGACAAGCGAAAGGGCCAAGGTCACCGCAGGGGCAGCACAGGCCGCGTCCCACCCCGCCCCTCCCATCCGTGGTGAGAAACCAGCACTCCTAGGATGCACAGCTGCCACGCAGAGAAGAGAAGCAGGCGCAGGTGTCCACCCTGCTGCCCGCCCGCCCACTTCCTGCTCCCCGCCACGCCCTCTCCATCTGCATTCAGTAGCTGACCTGCACCCCCCCAAGCACTTCCCAAGGAAGCAGCCTGAGCAGTCTTTCCCACAGCTTTGAAAATTCCTTGCAATAAAAATGTCAAGGGTGAAATAAGACAATGCGTTTTCTCAGACCCGCCTCAGGCCAAATTACACACCACAGAGCCAACACTTGAACCATAAAACTCGGGACAAGGGTCACCTTTCTCACTGGAGCCCCAGTGAAGGCTGGGAGGCCAGGATTCGGTGGCTGGGGTGGCGTGAACCCTGTCATTCCCCAAGGCTCTTCAGTGAGGCTGGGTCTGCTCGGCCTCTTCCCAACTCCACCCCCACGAGCCTGGCTACCAACCTTGCCAGACTTCACTGCCAGGAACCTGGGAAAGGCTGACGGCTCCTGAGCTGAACCGCTGGGAATGTCAGAGTCAAGCCTACCGTGCAGCCCAGCGCAGCGATGCACACCTGTAATCCTAGCCACATGGGAGGCTGAGGCAGGAGGACCACGAGCTCTAGGCCAGCCAATGCATCTTGGCAAGACCCCATCTCAGATAACATTTTTGAAAAGGGCTGTGGTTGTAGCTGCACGATCACTGGCTTTGACTCCTAATACCATACATAAAAGCTTGCTTGCACCTGCTCCAAGTCCACCCGTCAGAGGACAGGACCCTGAGGGCCGGCGTCCCCTCTGCCAGCTCTGCAGGGCTTTGCATGACTGCTGTCAGCCACACCCTGCAGTGGACCAGAGCCTCCAGGACCACATAGGGCACCCAGCCCCAGGCCTGGGCAGATGTCCAGGGCGTCTCCTCGCAGCAGCGCAGCACGGTGCAGACCCACACATCCTGCTTGTGACGTGGTCCTCGGGGTGTTCATTTGTTTCCGCTTTGGTTCGTGTTTGTGGTGCTGAGTTTCACTTCAGTGTAACCCAGCACTCCCCACCCCCCACAGGCCAGGCAAGGGCTTTACCGCGGAGCCGACAGCCTTTGAACTTGCTCACTAGAAGAAGCGACTCCAAGACTCCCTGACCACAGCACCTGAAGGCCCGCCTCCAGCCCGCACCCCAGAGCTCTGGCCCACGTTAGGCCACGAGGGCAGGGCAGGTCGTGCTTGCTGGAGAGCTGGGGGCAGCAGAGCAGATCTGAATCGAAAGAGCTTTTGAAGAAAACGCTAATAATGTCTGAGCTCAGCAAGGCAGGGGCAATGACCACAAAGTGCAGGTCCCCAAGATCTTATTCTGCTTCTCTGCACGTGACAACGGGTCCAACTCCCCACACTAACACAACGTCCGGAAGCGGCCTGATCTCCCCCTCCTGTGTGCCTGCCTGACTCTACCCCACACCCATGGAGTCCTTGAGCCTTCCTTCACAAGGGAGGAACCCCAGAAGCGGAGCAGAGAGGACTCTCCAGGACAGGAGGCCCAGCAGCACCAGGCACGAAGCCCCGGGCCCTCCCCTTGGCTCCATGTCCTCAGGAAGCCCCTGCAGGGCCTGAACCCTGTACCAGGCCCAGGAGGCTCCATGCCTCCACCTGGCCATGCAGCCCTGGGCATCCATCCCTTCTGCTTTTGGTCCTACTCTCTATGGAGGTTAAAAAGTCACACCTGATGGTGAAGATGAGCCACCATGAAGAACAGCAGCCCCTCCTACCCCACCACTTTGGTGTCACAGAGGCAGTGTGGGGAGCTTGGCTCCACGCTAACACCACAGCCACCCTTCCCACCCCTCCTGTCACCAGGCCGAGAAGGGAACCTAGCTGCCCACCTCTCCCAGCACCCCCTTCTCAGGTCAGGAGGTATCGGGGTCGCCTGCCAAAGCAGAAGGGTCAAACTAGATGCAGAATGTCCAAGACAGAGCTGACAGTCACTCTTCATGCAAACAACAGGGACAATTCGGCTTACATGAGCAGTTGGCAGACACTGACAAGGAAAACCTGTGTGCTGGAATTATGTGATGGGATTGGTACGGCCACCATCATCAGTATGCGACAGCAAGGATTGGGAAGTGAGCCGAAATAAGTGAGAAAAGGAAAGTCCACAATAGACAGAGGAAGAAAGAAACAAACAAAGGAAAACATTACAACTGAAAAATACAGTAAGAAAATAAAAGTGAAAACTTGCTGCCTGGGCTCCTCAGAGGAATAGGAAAGGAGGAATCAGCAAAGCAGACAGGAGAGCAAGAGAAGGTGTCCGATCTGAAGCACAGAAGGGAACCAAGCTGCGAGTGCATGCAGCTGCGTGGGACCAGGCCCCCGTGGAAGGTCAGCATGCATCTGCTGCCAGTGGATGTCTCGTCAGAAACTTCCAAGGCCTGAGGGAATGGCACAATCATCGTCAAATGATGAATTAAAATATGTACCTTGTACTACAGCATATAAATATATGGAAAATGCACACCACCACTGGTCATGTGAGAAATGCAAATTAAAACAACCCCGAGGTTCCATCTCACTCCAGAAGGAAAGGCGACCATCAAGAAGCCAGCCAAGAGTCAACGCTGGAGGGCGGCGCGGGGTGAAGGAGCCCTTCCGACTGCTGCTGGGAGAGTAGCCGGCGCCACCACTGTGGGAATCGGGGCGGAGATTCCTCAGAAGCTAGGACAGAGGTTCCATTTGTCCATTTGACCCCGCTCTACCCCTTAAGTATTTTTTTAAAGAGTTAAAAGAAAAATCACGCCACAATGATAACTGTAAGGTTCCTTCCTAGGATGCGAAAGAGAAGCTGGTGAAAGCAAAGGAATTCTTCACTGTGGGCGCTGCAGGGTGGCAAAAGAGAAGCAGGAGCCCAAGGGGGAGACCAAGGTTGGCACCTCCATTGGACTGGGCTAGGGGCGGCACAGTGATGCCACAGGCGCTCACTGAGGGAGAGGACAAGGAACGGAAGGCAGTCTAGGAGCGGCTTGTGTCTGTTGGCTCTGGGATTCCCGCAAGCGCTGACCCGCCGCCAGGACCGCTTGGTCGACCCCTGCGTGGTGCCGCCCGCCAGTGTGCGCATTCATGGTCACAGCAGCACAACTGAAGACAGCCAAATCTTGCAAGCAGCCCAAGTGCCCACCAAGGGTTGAAGGAGGAAAAGGTGGCTTTTGTACACAATAGGACACCACTCTGCCATAAAGGATAACGTTGAGCCATTTGTAGGAAAATGGATGTGCCTCGCAGTCATAATCTTAATAAATCGGTTTAAATATCACATGGTTTCTCCTGCGTGACAAGCCCAAAGGTACATGAGCCCCACGCTGGAGGACGGCCACCGGGAAGTAGGAAGAACGCACGCACACGCAAGGGGCCCGAGGAGAGGGTAAGGGCAGAGGAGGAGGGACACAGGGAACCCGAGGACAGAAGGGAAACCGTGGAGGGTGCAGGATGGAAAAAGGGAGGAGGCGACACACAGGTACAAGCACAAGTTCCCCATGATGAAAGCCATCAGTACATGTGACAAAGCTGGACTAACAAAGAATACAGTTACAAAAATAAAAGATGCACTTCAAAAATGAGGGAACGCAAGACATTCTCAGAGGAAGGAAAACTAAGAATTTGCCGCAAGCTCATCTCGCCTCACAGAGCAGCTCAAGGGAGGAAAAGAGTACATGGAAAGAGTACATGGTGAGGAGCTGCAACGAGCCAGGCTTTCAGACAGTCTGTGCTGAACAGCTGTGTTCCTCAGGCCACCGCAAGGCCTGCACAGGGTGCCGCTGTCTGGTTTGGTTTTTTGTTTGTGCCATAATGACATTACTCCCCGCCCCCCATACTGGGGATTGAACTCAGGACCTTGTGCTTGTCAGGCAAGTACTTATTCTACTGAGCTATCTGCCTGGCCCAGTTTGGGTCACGAGTGTTTTACCATTGAGCCACATCTCCAGCTATCTGCTGTTCACTCATTCATTTACTCATTCTTTGATTCATTAAGAAAGGATCTTGCTAACTCACACAGGCTGGACTTGAACGTTCAACACTGCTGCCTCAGCCTGCTGAGTAGGTGGAAGCACAAGGAGAGCTTGGCATAGGTTTTTTTGTTTTGTTTTGTGGTGCTAGAAACTAAACTTCAGTGCTCCAAGCCAAGCTAAGACCCTAACCCTTTCTCTTATTTTTACGTTGAGGCAGTACCTCACTGAGTTCTGCAGGCTGGCCTTGAACCTGTACTCTTCCTGCCTCAGCCTTCAAAGTAGCTGGGATTCCACACACACACCATCGCAGTGGGTTCGCTACAAGGTTTAATCTGCAGGTACACGAATGAAGAACACCTGGGAAACTGCAGGCTGTCTTTGGAAGAGGTTCGGACCAGTTTCATAAAGGAGATCCAGTACTCATCATTTTGTCTGCTTTTCAAAATATTTACCATCCTTACCTGTAAGTCAAGCTTCCCCCATAGAGCATTATCAACTCGTAACACCTTCCACTTCATTCTTAAGTCTGCTCCAAATGAGAGTTACCAGAGTCAGTGAAGATGCAGCAGGCTTGTCCAACTGGAAATGGTGCATGGGCCGCAGTCATACTAAAAACAATTTACCTGAGATTCAGATTTAAGGAGGCTTCCCGGTCGTGGGCTGGCCACCCCAGGAGGGCAATGCCAGCGTCTGGGTGGTGCCTGGGATGCCCCCACTGCCAAAGATTGTCATACGGTGGTGGGATTAAGAGGTGAGGCCCTGGAGGTGACTGTCCTGAAGGCTTATTCCTCCTTTGTGGACTCACGCCCGTAAAAGGGCTTGAGGGAGTCCACCGGGCACTTTGCCCTCTCTCCTTCCGCCACGGAGAACATGGTGCCCAGGGCTGTCACGGAGGCAGAGCTGGGCCCTCGCCAGACCCCTCGGCTGCTGGCCCTTGGGCCTTGGATTTCCCAGCTCTGGAACCGTGGGCAGCAAGCCTCTATTATGTCCAAATGACCTGGTCTCAGGCGACCTGGTAGAACAGCTGGAACAGAGGGAGACACCCAGGCAGGGGTACTGCGAGGTTTGCCTGCTTTTTTTAGTTGTAACATGTTCCAGAGCTGGTAGGGGAAGCTGGGCGGGCTGCGGCCCTAGCCTCCCTTGAGCTGCCTGGTTCGGGAGCCAGCTAGCGGAGGAGAAGCGCACACTCTGGGTGCGTGGGGGGAACAGGAGGCGTGGCCTCAGAATCAGGGCTGGTCCCTGGCTCCTCCCCCGCTGGCGCTGCTCCCTGCTCTGCTTCCCGGCCACCATACACTAAGCAGCCTGCTCCACCAAGCGTCACGAGGGCGCCTCCGCTGAGCAGCAGGCTGACCATAGACTGCACGCTGTGAAGCTGTGAGGCTCACTGAAGCCCCCTCCTTCACACTGTGAACGCTGGCCTCGTGTCTCAGCGGTGAGAAAGCTGAACGAGCCTGGCAGATGGCGTATCTGAAAAGGGACAGCCCTCAGAGGGGACGACAGGCACAGCTCTGAGACAGAGGCAACATGCGCTGGGGGTGGGGGGGGCACCCGCAGCCCGCCAGGCCAGGGTCAGAGCAGTGCACCTGGGAGCGGACAGCGTGCTGGACGTGGCAGCCCGCGACGTTCTCAAGATCGCACAACCAGCGCGGTTTTCTCATGCCCATCCGGAATCCCCACTGGGCTTTCCAAGCCATGCAGCTTGAGCTCTCCAGCGCCGCAGGCCCTTCCCGCTGGCCCCGTGCTCCAGAGCCCACAGCTCTCTGTGGCCTGGCTCAGCAGCACAGCCGCTCTTCACACGCAGTGTGCACAGCCCACCTGGGCCTGGAAGCCATACACACACATCTCCAAGAACCTCTTACCAGGGCTGCTGCCTAGAAGCCAGACGGCCCAGGTGCAGAAGCCGCCAGAGCAGAGTGTCTCCAGCAGCCGCAGGGGCAGGGGCAGAGTCCTCAGAGGCTTGCGGGCTCCCAGGAGACTCGCTCAGTCTACAACACAAATTCGCTCCCACTGGAACAGGTCACTGCTCATCTATCCGTTCATTCACTCCTACACTTATGCCACCCACATTTATGGTGCACTGTCTGCAAGCCAAGCTCCTGGGAGGGGACAGGACCACGGCCTCTGCAGGGACCACAGCTGCCATCTAACTCCTTAGCTCCCCACCAACGGCCTCCTCTTCTGTCCAAGGGCAGTGTGAAGTCCAGGCATGGGAGGACAGCGTGTGGCGGTGAGGTGCTCCGGGCTTGTCCAGTGCTGCATGTCCAGGAATGAGGCAAAGGAGAGCAGAGGCTGAGTGCTGCCCCGAGCAGGGCCTGCGGTATGGCCCTTCCCACAGGTGCAGCGAGTGCTTGGGCCCTGCCGCGTGTTGGATTCGGGGTACACTGTTCAGATTTTGGAATATTTACATATACATCAGGAGACATATTAGGGATGGAACCCATGTTTAAAGATAGAATTCTGCCTCTTCCCCTGACTGGCAGTGCAGAGGCTGGACAATGCCTGAAGTTACTGTACAAGACATAAACCAACAGGAGTTCGTCAGAGCTCTGGCAGCCTTCCTCAAAGTCTGGGAAGCTGAAAGTCGCCGAATGGGTGGACACAGTCAAGCTGGCCAAGCATGAAGAGCTTGCTCCCTACGATGAGAACTGGTTCTACACGCGAGCTGCTTCCACAGCTCGGCACCTGTACCTCCGGGGTGGCATGGGCGTTGGCTCCATGACCAAGATCTACGGTGGCCATCAAAGGAATGGTGTCACACCCAGCACTTCAGCTGAGGTTCCAAGAGTGTGGCACACCGAGTCCTCCAAGCCCTTGAGAGCTGAAAATGGTGGAAAAGGACCAAGACAGGGGCCACAAGCTGACACCTCAGGGACAGAGAGGTCTGGACAGAATTTCAGGACAGGTGGCAGCTGCCAACAAGAAGCATTAGAACAAAGGATGACGGGTTAATAAAGAGCTTCATTCATTAAAAAAATTAAAAATAAAAAATAAAGGTAGAATTCTAACAGCCCTGCCATCAGAGGATCACTATGAGTCCAATATGTGTAGTGAGACCCTGTAGGCCCTGTAGACTAAATACATTTTTAAAAGAAAGAATCCACTTATGTTACCTATGCACGGTGTATAATGGCCTAAAAGTCATTTATACGCTTGTGGCATCATGTCCAAATGTCTCAGACTTCAGGGAATTTTGGATGCCAGAATTGAGGAATTTCAGATGCAGAGCCCCGGGCCGGAAGAGGGACCTCAGAGCTGCATTGGACGGAAGGACCAGGGGCCCGCTGTTGGAGCAAGAATTGCCACAGATCCTACCAGAGAAACGCAGGAGAGCTTTGTGGCCCAACTCACAGGTAAACGGTCCTGGGGGGCCTGGACCCCACCTGCTTCAGAACCGAACCACGTTCTCTCCTGCTCCTCCAAAGCACTACCTGAGTGCTAGCTTCAGTCGCACATATACTGAAATTGGAACGATACAGCGAAGATTAGCGTGGCCCTTGCACAAGAGTGACATGCAAATTCATGAAGCGTTTCCTATTTTTTACATCCCAGAAATGACATTTTTGTGTTTATGATGTTGCTGTTCACAGTCTTCTTGATAGGCCTCGTACAATCTTGGGAAGAGGGTTGCTGTGTGCCGAAGGTTTGACAGTAGGACTTAGCCTTGCCTAGCTTAGGTAGTTATGCTGTGCATTCTTTATTGGTGTATCATGTTTGATTTATCCATGATACCTTAAATTTGGAGTTTTTCTGAGAAATGGAGTAGTAATACAGCATCAACTTATTAAAGGACATTTTAAGCCTTTTAAAAAAAAAAAAACATTTTAAACCTTTAAGCTTTCAGGTAGCACAGGCAGACTGCTGGGGCTGCCGGGGCCCCCCCTGCCTGGAGGAGCCAACTGCGCACTAAGCTGTGTCCTTTCCACCTGAGGACCGAAGCGGAAGGACACAGCACAGGCAAATCTGGAAGTAGACCTGAC
Source organism: Tympanoctomys barrerae (assembly GCA_002564285.1). Taxonomy (NCBI): domain Eukaryota; kingdom Metazoa; phylum Chordata; class Mammalia; order Rodentia; family Octodontidae; genus Tympanoctomys; species Tympanoctomys barrerae. Next base: position 2,530 of record NDGN011358659.1, on the reverse strand, counting down.
GGTGGGGCGCTAGCCTGATAGCCCGGGAGCCTGTCACTACCTGGGCCAGAGCTGAGGAGCAGGGAAGCAGCACCCCTGGGGAGCAGCAGCTTTTGGCTCCAGGCAGGAGTGCCCTAGGGTGACTGGGTCCTACGCAGGAAGAGCTCGATTTTGGAGCAGATCTAACAGACACCAACACAAGGCTTTGTATTCTGGGAACTGCTGAACACAGCCTGCTGCTTTCCTTAGGACTTGCATCACACATCCATGCTGTGCTTGTACAACCCAGGCTTGCACCTAGCCTTACTCAGGGGCAAGGACGCAATGCCGGCTTGGCAGGCAGAGGGCGGCAGCGGGACACTAGTGGAGGAGGCTGCTTCTGCCTGCCCCGGCGAGCCAGCAGCCCCTGGTGGTCCCCACATCCCGCTCCTAGGGAAATGCAGGGCACCGGGCCGGCTCCCTGGGGAGAGCTGGGTGGCACCCATCAGAGCTTCCAGCAAGGGATGCAGGTACCCCAGGCAGTGAACAAGGCCCCCCCTGACGGGGCCTTCTCCAAGCTAGTGAGTCCTGCCAGCCCAGCCCAGCCCAGCAGCTTCTCAGGAGGTGTGCAGCACCTCCTTTCAGGGAGCTGGCACAGTGGCCTGGGCACGCCACAGGCCTCTGGCCCTGAACTCGAGCAACCTTTCTTCCTCAGCCTTCAGAGTGCTGGGACTGCAGGGTGTGCCAAAGCATCCCACCCTCCTGCTCAGGTACTGTGGGTCACTGTCTCCTGGCTAGGACCTGGGCTGCCCCGCACTAGTCCTGGGAGGGAACACAGCACACAGACATGCCAAGACTAGGCTGCAGACTGATCTGCCCCAGGGCCTGAGTGGCTTCCCCCTCCCTGCCCGCGGGAAACTGGGTGCTACCCTCAGCACTGCTGACTGCCATGTCAGGGTCATTCGGCTTATCTGTGAGGAGAGCCTGGCCGCTGGACTGGGGCTGTCGTCACAGCAACACGGGCTCCAGCACCCGCGAGGGGTGTAGCTGCCGAGCACACTGGCTGCTCTGGCCTGGGAACACACAGCGTGACAACCACATGGGCAGCACGGAAGGAGCCTCTCTCCCCAAAGTCACCAGAAGGGTATTTCTGAAACTCCAACAAAACTTCCTAGACCAGTTGCAAATTATAGTTGAATTTACGGTCTCAGCAGCAGCTCGCTGGAAAGGTGGGCACGGAGCAGAAAAAGACCATGGACTTGCTGCGGGCCTTTTGGCAGGACCCAAGCAAAACTGTGACTGTGACCCTCCTTCGTGTCCTGCTGGGCCACCACCACGAGTGGCATGACCCCATTTCACGGAGCCAATGTTCCTGCCTGGAACTCCTGGAGCGCCGTCCTCAGGGCACATGATCCTGTCGCTCCTCCCCAAGGTCTCCAGGAATTGGGGCCTGAGGGACGAGCACATGCTGCACCCCAGAACAGTTTATCCAAAATAGACAAAAGTTCTCCACATAAAAAGTCCCCGCGAAGGTGTGTTCTGCAGGTTTTGGACCAAGAATATGGACTCTGATGCTAGGGCAGGCCAAATGTACTGGTGTGGACAGTGCTGCTGGGGAGCCTGGACAGAATCCCCCACTTGGACAGCTGGAGGTGGCTCAACAGCTTACGGCTGTGCCACCTACAGGCGGAGCCACCAGGTGTGTGGTATCTCCAAACGTGGTGCAGAGGAAGCTCCAAAGGCACAGGAGACAACCACCAGGCTCCATGGAGCCTGCGCAGCCGGCACCATGGAGTGCTGCAGGCCTGCTCCTCGGCCTTGGGCAGTGGGGCACACTGGGACCCCGGTCACAGTGGGAACGGGGCTTCTGCAGTAGGGCCAAGAGGGAGGACCTGACCATTAAAGGCAGAGACAGCCGTGCAGAAGGGAGGGCAGGTGCATGTTGGCTGCTAAATAACCGCACTCCATACAGATCCCTATCAATGGCCAAGTGGACATGGTGTCCCTAGGATACAGCAACAAAACAAAACAAAAGAGGGAGCCAGCCCAGTCCTAGCCCAGGTCTGGTGACTTTGTGGGAGGGCTTCCTGCCACCCTGCGCCAGAGGGACCTACTCGTCCCAGCCCAGACGTAGCGTAAGACCCTCTTTGCCCCCCCCCACCGCTTAGGACGCCCCACACCACTCCGCAGCACCTCCCCTACCCCACCTGCCAAGTAGGAATTTCTGCAGTGTTCCAGGAATCCTCAGACCCAGTCCTAGCCCAGTACTGGTGAGTGGGAGAGCTTCTGGCTACCCTGTGCCAGTGGGACCTACTGGTCCCACCCTAGGCGCAGCGTGGGTGAGACCTTCTTGGGATGCCCCCCATCGCTCCATAGTACCCCCCACACACCCTGCCCACAGAGTAGGAATTTCTGTCACGTTCTGGGAAGCCCCAGATCCACTCCTAGTCCAGGCCCGGTGAGTGTATGGGAGAGCTGGCTCTCCCCGCTACTCCACCTTGTCCCCTCCGACTCAGCTCAGGCCTGGCATACAGGCCTGGGGTGAAACCCTGAAGCTGCAATCCCTGCAGAG
>NDGN011358637.1:0-11106 GCA_002564285.1 Tympanoctomys barrerae | reverse complement strand
GCAGCATGGGCTTCCTCAGTGGAGAGCGAATGCAGAAGCTGACGCTGCTGAGGGAGCTCCCACTCCTTTCTCCTTAGTGGATGCCACAGATGGAGGGGGACAAAATAGAATGGAAAATCCTCTCGTGGAGGGCTTTTGAGCACACCCTCGGTGATCTCTTCATGCCATGATCTGAAAACAGTTGTGCTGACCTCGGTGTGGTACTAAGGCGTATCATCCTAGTACTCAGAGGCTGAGGCAGGAGGATGAAGTTCAGGGCTAGCCTGGGCCACATAGTATGTTCAAGGCCAGCCTGAACTGCGCGGTGAAAGCCTTTCTCTAAATAAATAAATGACAAAGAAAATGGTGGTGTTTCTGCCACTCCCATGGTGGCCATCTCTAGAAGAAAACACTGTCCTGGTGGCTGACTTTGGGGACAGTCATGCTGTAACTGCTGATGGATCAGAGGAACCCTTCCCTGATCTGTGCTAGCTGCTGGCTCCATGCGCTTGGCCCTCTGCGCCTCAGTTTACCCCCTAGGCCCACCTGTCCCGGAGCAGCTGCTCGAGGCCTCGGCCATGGAGCCACTGTTGGGTCTGGGTGCCGTGAGCTGGATGGTGCTGCCTCCTGGTTCCCCAGGCCCGTTCTCTGGACTCGCTGCGCTGCGTGACCAAGACGTGGGCTGCAAGGTCTTATTTCCGTTGGGGTGGGCGCAGTGGGCTGGGACAGAGACGGCTTCCTGCGGGTGTGCTCGTGCCTCGTTTATGCCTTTGCCTCTGGAATCTTCACTGATGTTGGGCTTGCAAAGGGAAAAGTGAAGGCTGCCATGTTGCGCCTTAGCGGAACTGCCTCCTGTCACCCAGTGTGTTGTCGCCGGGACACGCAGCTGCCTGTGAGTGGGGCCTGCTGCCTGCTGCGTCTCCCAGCACCTGCCTTAGGGCAGATGAGGCAGGGGTTCAGGAGCATCCCCTTTCGCGGAGAGCTCTGAGTGACTACTCGTTGGCCTGGGCTTGGAGGACTGGTTTAGCCAAGTTCCCCAGCTGGGAGCACAGCCTAGAGGGCAATTCTGGGCAGTGCATGTCCCAGGGACCCTGGGCTGGGCCAGCGCACAGTGCCACCTCATGCTGTGAACTCCAGGTCAGTGGGTAAAAAAGCTGGGCAGGGGCACAACCCTGGGTGGTGGCACCAGGCTGTCTGTGTGGCATTGCTGCTTCACTGCCACCTGCCTGCAGGGAGGAAGGGCTCGAGTGATCTGAGGTGGCCTTCGCAGTGCTGGGGACCTGCTGCTCTCCTCACCGTGCTCGGCTCCATGGAGTCTCCATGCTCTGCGGCCCAGCGTGGGGGGCAGGCCGGCGGCTGCATCGAGCATGACAGCCACGCACTGCCCCAGGCAGAGCTCTCGGTGAACATTTCCTTGCAGGGAATGCAGTGAACGAGGCACCTCGAGCAGAACCAGGGCCACTGACTGCCAGTGCTAGAGGCGTGCTTCCGAGTGGCACGTCGACTCCAGGGAACCCTGCAGTCATCTCTAGTCCTTAACCCACTTCCGCCGTGACCAGAGACAACTGTCAGCAGTATGGTCTGGAAACTGACATCAGAGCTGCTGTGGTGTTTGGGAGGGAGAAGCAGGAGGAAGGCCTCTGTAAAAGCCCCAAGTGCACATTCTCCGGCGTGCCATGGGACCTGCCTTCTCCCGCTGCACCCGGAGCACGCTGCACAGCGCAGGGCACGCACGAGGCAGGCACCCTCTGCTGAAGTCTCGCCAGAAAGTAGTTCCACTCTAAGAAAGAAAACATTGCCAGGCATGTTGGTGCATGTGTGTAATCTCAGAATCCAGGAGGCTGAGGCAGGAACACTGCACCAGTTCCAGGCCAGCTTGGGCCACTTCATTTGTGCCCTGAGGGCTTGTAGGGCTGCGCTGACAGCCTGCAGACTGGTTCCCTTGGCTGAGCCTTGAGGAGAGCAGCTGTCCACTGCCCTCACCCCCCATGCCGCACCCCGTGGAGGATGCTGCCCTCTGCAGCAAAGCAGCGCTCTTGTGAGGTGCATGGCCCGGGCAGCGCCGGTCCTCTGCCCCTGAGCATCACAGTGGGGCAGAACCTGGTGGTTTTGGGTGTGTGTGGCATCATCTAACGCACTAATAAAGCAGGCTCTGTCCTTGGGAGAGGGAGCGGAGGCCCCATGCCAGTGCTCCTGCAGCAGTGCCCCACTTGGGTCCCCGCTTGTGGACCATGAGTTGAGCACCGGGAACCCACTCAGGTGCTGTCGCCGGCACTGCTCCCAGGCGCCAGGGATAGAGCTAGGTCATTGAAGGAGAAGCCAAGCACTTGCTGGCCAGCCCTGCTGGCCTTGCTGCCCCAACACTTAATCTCCACGTATTAACCGCACGTAACAGCAGAGACTGCGTGGCGCAGACACCCCTGCGTGGCTGAGCCCTGGCTCCGATGCGTTGTCACCCATCGGGTGCGTGTGTGCAGATGCATCACACAGCCATTGCTGGTTCCTCCTGAGGTGGTGAGCGCAAAGGCTGTGCTTCCTCTGACTTGGCACACCTCGCTGTGCTGGGCCTGTCCAGCCCAGGCTTCACTGGTGAAGCGAAAGCTGTGGCCACCTCAGGCCAGTGATGAGGACCATGTGAGATTAAGCCTGGAGACGGGAGGGATGATGCCGGAGGGAGGGGCCCGCTGGGCGTGCTGGCCTGGTACAGTGCAGCTGTCTGTCAGGGTCTGGCCTTGGGAGCTGTGCTGGGCGACAGAGGGGCAGAAGAAACAGGAATCTTGATGAGATCATCCAGGAAACTCACTGTTTCTCTTGTTGCTGTGTGACTGGAGGGGCGGTGGTCCTCCCTGTCCAGGGGATAGCACCTCAGCAGATGCTGGGTCCCTGAGCCACACCCATATCCCTCATGGCATAAGTTGGCATCTGTGAGACCTGAAGGCCGTCGGCCCTGCGTGCAGCCCCCACGTGAGTGTGGCCAGCCCAGCCAATCGGTGCCCTCTGCATGGCCTCTGAGTGCCTGAGGCTCAGGAGCTGGCAGTCTGGGCACAGCACTGCTCAGAGGCTCTGTGGCCCTTGGGTAACTTCAGGTCCCTGCAGAGAGACTTGAGGACAGGCACCAAGAAAGGACATTTTACTAGGACCAACTTGTACAGGGATACTTCCATTTCTTTTAATTCCCAAAGCCTGTTCTCATTGCTTTCCTCAGTGTGTCCACTGCCCAGTCACAGCTTCCTTCTTCCTTTTGGGGTCAGTGCTGGGGGTTGAACTTGGCCTGAACTTGGCTCATCCAGGCAGAAAGATGTGTGATTGCTGGCCATGCCACCTCGAGCTCACAGAGATAGGAGGCGGAGATTTCAAGGAGCGGCACTGTCATGGGGCCTATTGCTGTTGCTGTTGTCCTTGTCATCCTGCCTTTCCAGCACAGGGAACCGCAGGTGCTTGGCTGCCTCTGCCCACACTGCCAGCTCTGCTGGTGCCAGCTCTGCTGGTGCCAGCTCTGCTGGTGCGGTGCCATGCACCTCGGGCCACGCTCCTGCCTGGCTGCTTGGCACACAGCTCAGCCACCAGCTCTCCTCAGCAGACCCTGTAGTGTCCTGGGACACGCAAGCCTCCCATTACCTAGGCGGGGTCACCAGCAGCCGTAAGTCTGACCTTCATCCTCGGCTGCTGACCAGTGAGAGGGCTGTGCGAGCAGGCCTGGCCGTGCCCGGCACCGCACCAGGCACATTTGGCCGTGGAGCACCCAGGCATGCCGAGTAGGAAGATCCTGCCTGTTGCGTGGCCTCAGTCCACCTCCTCTGCTCTGTCATGCACTGCGGGCTAAATCTGCGACCTCCGCACTGAGCTACAACTCCAGCCCTTTTTTATTTTGAGGTGGGGACCCCCTGAGTTGCTGGGTCACCCAGGCTGGGCTCCAGTTTGGAACTCTCCTGTCTTGGCCTCCCAGAATTCTGGGATTACAGGTGTGTACCACTTTCTGTTTTTATTGTTGTGAGGCCCAGTGTGGGTGGCGTGTGTGTGGCCAGGCAGGCCTCATGCCTCCCACTTTCCCCTCCTGAGGTGCTGGGGCCCCGGTGCCGCCTCCGTGCCCAGCTAGGCCACGTGGATCAGCAGCGTGTCATCTTCGATGCTTTGCCTTGTCTTCTCTGATTCAATTTTGTGATAAGAGGCAAGACCCTCAGCAGTTCCGTCTGGGACTCTGATGTCATCTCTGGGATCGTTCCTGGATGTATGCTTGGGGATGTTACTTGGAATCGTTTTCCAGGTGCCCCTGAGTGGTGGGTGTGAAGATGAAGAAGCTCGTTTTGTGTGTGGTGCTGGTCTCACTGCAGCCTTTCCCGCTCTTGGTCCTAGGTGCAGTTCTGAGGTGGATGAGTGGGGTCTCTTAGTGGGGCGAGGGTGTCTGCGAGTGCCTTCAGGGTGATCGCCAAGGCCTGCAGCCCATGGAAGCCTTGTCCCTGCGGGTGGGGCCCTGAGGCTGCTAGCCGGCACGTGCGCTTCCGCTTCCTCCTGTGTCACTGTTTGACTCAGAATTTTCTCTGAATCCCCTGGGCAGGGAGGAGAGGAAGGAGAAGGGGACCACGGGGCACTTTTGAGCCTGATGCTCTCTTTGGGCTCAAAAAATCATCATTGGAAGTAGCCCCACCCTTTAGGGGGCTGCCTCGGGGCCCTGCGCCCAGGTCCCCCAGGGGCACAGCGCTAGCTCCTGGGGACGGAGCACTGGCTGCTTCCCCAGGGACGGCTCTCCCTGGTGCTGGGTGAGGCTGAGAGCCGGGTCCTTGGAGTAAGGTGCCTGCGGCCCGAGCCTGGCTCTCTGCCAGCCAGCCCCAGGCCTTCATGCCAGCCTGACGGGTCGCTCATCTGCATGTCCGGTACAAGGCTGGCACCCTCGTGGGAGGGGCTGGTCACTCTGTGAACATTAGCCACCAGGGCAGGGTGAGCTCCCCCTGCCGATCTGTTTGGAGAGAAGTGGTGGCATCTGGAGAGGGCAGCACCTCCTGTGCACGTGGCTTGGGGTATGGCCGTGTGCCTGCGCAGGCTGGCCTGGCTGTGGTGCACAGCCCGCTTCCCTCGTGGGCTCCTGGGCATGGCTGGAGGAAAGTGGTCTGCAGGCCTTGGTGCCGTCCTCCTGGGGTGCCAGCAGCCTTGGCCTCCTCCACACCCTTTCCAGGTGACTGTGACACTCCTGAGTGCCAGCGCCCTCCATGAACTCTCACCTTTACCCAGAAATCCCCGCTGTGAAGAGAGGGCTGTGGGTCGGGTTCTGCCCCAGGCCGCCTGCCCAGCCCCTTCCCTCTCCCCGGCGCATTCCTGACCGTATTCTGCTGCTGCTGCTCGGGCTGGGTCAGAAATAGCACGGGCGGGCCTGCTCCTCCTGCACCGCCAGCCGCCCCAGCCCCAGCCCCAGCCCAGCCTGGGGCTGCGCTGCCCCGTGGCCCTGCGGCCCTGCCTCGTTGTTCAGCCTGGCTGCTGCTGTGAGTGCAGTGGCTGCTGGAGCACAGAGATGCCACTTGGTTCCAAGGAAGCCCTGTGATCTCGCCGGGTCACGTGCCGTCACCCCGTGCCTAGGTGGCGCTGTGAGCTTCCGCATGCAGCCCTGAGGCGGGGTCACCCTAGCAGGTGGAGAAGCAGAGGCTAAAGAGAGGTTGGCGAGAGATCCAAGGCTGCACGGGGCAAGAACAGAGCTGGCGTTTGCCCCCCGCCCCACAGGCACAGGGCCTGTTTTGCTGTTCAGGGAGCCTCTTTCCCCTCCCCACCACCCAGCTTTGTTGGCCCAAGCACAGGGGTGTAAGGAGGGCTCTAGGCTGATTGGACCACTGGGGACAACAGCGCAGTGGATAGCCTGAGGTCTGTGTGTCGTAGCTGTGTCTCAGGGACAGCACTGGCCATTCCTAAGGTTCTGGGTGACGTGGCCCCTGGACCTGGTGACATCTCACTGCTGTATGTGTTGTGTCACTGTGAACGTGCAGCCGGTCACAGCTCCCTGCATCAGTCCCTCTGCCCAGTGTGCAGTGCCCTGGCCTTTAGGCCCAGCCACTCCTCCTCTCCATCCTCACCAGAGTGAAGGAGCCTGTGCTTCTGGCTCTCCACACCTAAAGGCATTGCACCCACCTTCTGCTCACACTCCTGGTCCTCATCCTTCGGCGAGCTCCATCAGAAGTGTAGATCTGAGTGGTGCACACTTGCCTGGCCTGCACAAAACCTTGGTTCACTCCCCAGCAGTGCAAAGCTAATGATTTAGAAGGAGAAGTAGAGATCAGACCTGACCTTGTGCTGCACAGAGCCTGGCCCTGAGCACCAGCAGAGGACCAGCTCGGGATCCCACTGCGACCTAGTGCAGGGCCTGCGTGGGCCCAGCTCACTGCCAGCCTCGCAAGGCCTGGCAGCAGCCCACTGCTCTCAGGGCCTTCGTGCCTGCTCCTGCTGTGGTAGTCACGGCAGCCTTCCTGGTCCCTGTCCTGCCGTGTGACCAGGTGGCAGTGCTGCTCCACCTGGCCGCTGGCACTGCGTGAGGCACAGTAAGGTTCCTCTGCCTGGACAGCAGGCAGCATTCAGAGGTTACGCGCACAATGGTGAACAGTTCTTCTCAGGCCCTCCCGAGAAGAGGGTTTGGGGCTTGAGCTCCTTGCAGCCCCAGTGTGGGCTGCAGGCTTGCATGCAGGGCTGCCAGTCCTGCCTGGCCACTGAAGCCCATGCCAGCAGAGACAAGCTCACACAAAGTGGCTCAAGTCAGGCCTCTGGTGGTTCGCACCAATTATATGACAAAATGGCAAGAAGCACAGGGAGGGGCTCAACAATAAGGAGACTGCCTGGGATGTGGTGTAGCGGCGGGTGCGCACCTAGCAGGCCAAGGCCCTGGCTTCCGCCCGGTGCTGGCTCCAAGATTGCCCGATGGGGCCCTGCATCAGAGACTCCTGTGAGCTGTACGTGCCTGCAGCTCCTTCCTGGCTCTGGGGGTGTGGGTGCCTTGTCCTGTGTTCAGCCTCAGGATCCCCCATCCGCATTGGGTCTTTTTTCCCTGATCATTCCCATGAAGGGAATTTAAGATTCCCGGAAGTTTTTCTGGAGTCATAAGCTTTGCCGCCACCCCCACCTAAGAATCAGGAGCCAAGGAGAAAGGAAGTTTGAAACCCTTCCACCCGCAGTCTCGTTCTCTAGCTGAGTCAGTAATTCAGTGCTACTAAGCAAAATTAATTTGCCTCCTATAGGAAAGTTCATGATGAATGGTAGGTGCTCATGGGGAGGGAGCCGGGCTACCATCATGGTCATCCATATTTCTTAGCCCTCAGCAGTGTCTGGAAGTTGGCTGGCCTGGCTGGGGACCTCAACTGCCCATGCAAGTGGGGCGGAGCCAGGGCGGTTAAATGTGAAGGACTCCTTATGAGGCCTGAAATGAAAATGGGAGTGCAATTGGCCGCATGTCCCTGGGATTACAGCGCTTGCACCAGGTGCCCCCAGTGCCAGCACGCCGTGAGTCGCAGGGAGGGTCGTTCCTGCAGCTGTATCAGCTTCCTGGGCCCTGCTGTGCCACTCGCCTGCCTGCCCCTATTCCTGCTGCTGGAGGGGCCCTGACCTGCAGTCTCCTCCTGGAAGTGTGGCTTTGCTTGGACCTCAGCCCCACCTCTGGATGTCCAGGGCCTGGGCATGCAGCGCTCAGCAGTAGGAAAGCTAAGCTGGGTGTCCACACCTGCAGCCCTGGCTGCTCAGCAGCTGAGGCAGGACTGCTGGAGCCCAGGAGCATGGGGTCAACCTGGACAACAACATGAGACTCTGTCACAGTTATGCAAGAAGTGGGGACACATAGTCATGAGCTTTTCTTTTGTTTTTTTCTCTAGCTGCCATTAACTTAGCAAAGCTGAAGCTTTTCAGACACTACTATGTCTTGGTGAGTAAAGCAGCGCTAAGCCTTGGAAATGAAGTGAGTTCAAGGATCAGAACATAAACTTTAAAAGATGAGGGGGGCAGCAAGATAGCTCAGCAGTCTGAAACGCCTGCTTGGGCAAGCTTAGGCAGGCACAGGGACCATGGTTCAATTCCTGGCACCGTGTGCTGTGCCAGCCTTGTCCCCAGGGCGGCCTAAGCTGACCACGGGGGGGGAAAAGATATGTGAGGAAGCAGAAGGGGTCGAGCTGTCTGGCTCTGCTTGAGTTCTACTTTTTAGCATCAGGTTGTGTTTCTTAAAATTAAATATCTGGGCCTCTTCCTAATTTTGGATTTGATTTAAAATACATGGGAAGGGGCTGGGGAGATAGCTCAGTAAAATAAGCGCTTCCCTGGCAAGTGCAAGGGCCTGAGTTCAATCCCTGATTCTGCAAAAAAATAAAATAAAATAAAATACATAGGAAGGGCCAGCCAAATAGTTCAGTGGATTAAATCACTCACCTGCTTAGGCAGGTGCAGCAGCCGGCTTGTATCCCTGGCGTGCAGTGCCAGCCCCGCCCCCAGGGCACACTGAGACTGGTGATTGAGACTGGGTGTGATGGTGCATGCCTATAATCCCAGCTCTTTGGGAGGCTGAACACAGGCGGATCACTAAGAGTCTGATCTGTGTAGTGAGACCCTGTAGACCTTTACTAAAATACAAAAAAAAATGATGATGATGATAAAATGCGTGAGAAAGTAGCTGGGCTCAGTAGAATAAGTGCCTCCCTGGCAAGTACAAGGGTCTGAGTTCAAACCCCGGTTCTGCAAGAAAAATAAATAAAAAACAACAAAAACCAACTTAGAAAAGTAATGCGTGCTTGATGTGAAAGTAGAACCATGCTTCCTAGCAGCCTGTGGGGCCCTGCGGGAGTCCTTCCCTGCGGTGACGGGCCTAGCTAGGTGCTTGTCCCCTCCGCTCTGACCCTGTCGCTGCGCCTCTGCTTCACTATTTTATTTCTGTAGGAAAATGGGGCTACACTGCAACACTCTCGCAGCCTTTTTTCTTACGTAAAATTACTGTAGTCCCCAGCTCCCTCTTGGGTACCCTCTCTCCTCTCAGCTCTGAAGCAATGGTAGTGCCTTTGTATCCTGGAGAGTGCCTGGTCTTCTTTGGGAGGTGGGTACCAGGGATTCAACTCCGGACCTTGCACGTGCCAAGCAGGCTCTTAGGCCTCTGAGCCATCCCCCACCCCGCCCCTCAGATTCCCCTGTAGGAAGCTAGTCTTGGGTGTGGTCGGGGCCCACGGTGTGGGTTTTCCAAGCTTTGCCTCCTCTGTGCTGGTGGTTTAGCATCAGCTGTCCAGTGCGACAGTACCCAGGTCTGAGCAGACATTTAAAGCATCAGTGGAGCAGCAGGGACAGGGGACCCACTCTGGCTGTGGTTTCAGTGAGAGATAATGGCATCCCCCCAAAGGAGAGCCTCTTCCGGGGCACTGCACCTCCATGGCTGAGTCCCGGTCCTGGCCTGGGCGCCCGGGCCTGTCCCGGGAGTGGGCTGTGTAGTGGGTAGAACACCAAGTGCTCCAAGCTGATGTCCTCAGCGTAGACCCCTCCCAGCATCTGCTGACAGACACCAGAAGTCCTGGATTCCCCTGGGGACAGGTAGCTGTTCTCTGAACCTGAGAGTGGCAAGATGGCCCTCTAGTGACAAGCCCAGGGGTGTGTGTGTGTGTGGCCAGGTGAGGAAAGGTATGTCTTCCTAGGACACTGGGGGTGACCATGCTGTGTCTTGGTCACCTGAAGACTGGAAGAACTCCATAGTGCAGCCGGCAGGAGTCATCTCTGTGCATGTAGTGCTGTAGTTAGCAAGGGGCGTGTGTGCGTGCCTGTGCGTGTGTGCGTGCCTGTGCGCGTGCGGTATGTGGCCCTGGGCCCAGGGTGTACGCGTCCCTCTCACCTCCCTGCTGGCTCTCCTCTCCTGTTGTCTGCAGATCGTGTGTTACATATACTTCACCAGGATCATCGCGTTCCTCCTCAAGTTGGCTGTCCCCTTCCAGTGGAAGTGGCTTTACCAGGTACACTGGCCTCAGATGCCAGGGCGCTGAGGATGTGGGGGGAGATCATCTTGGGCATAGCCTCCTGTTGGCTCTGCTTTACCTGGTAACCTGGGGGCAGCCACTAAGACCCTCCACCTCTTCTAGACACTTAGCTTTCCCTTTGTCAGAGTAAACTGCTGCATTACCTGAGCTATCTAGGAAGAATTGCGTTGTTGATTTTGGTTTTCAATTCAGAAACTCTTTTGGAGAGGAGAACCTCGGGCGGAGAGTATGATTTAAATTCACAGAGCCTGGAGTGGTTCTGGGCCCATGCTGGCCCTCTGCTCTTATAGGGCATCTCTTCGGGGCCTAGAAGCATCTTCCTGCGAGCCAGCCAAATGATTCCAGCACCATTTTTCTTGAAGAATTCACACTGTAGGAAATGTGGTATGAAATGAGTTAGTTCTTCAGGCCAGGGATATAGCTCAGCTGCCAGTGCCTGCCTGGCAAGCATGAGGTCCTGAGTTCAGTTCCCAGTACTAGAAAATAGAAATGAATTCTTCTAATGTACCAGTGAGGTGGGCCTGGGGGCACCTGCCTCTAAGGCCAGTGCTGTGAGGGGCTAAGGCAGGAGGATCACAAGTTCAAGCCCAAGCTGGGCAATTTAGTGACTTAGGCCCCATCTCGAAATTAAAAGGTCCAGGAATGTAGCTCAGTGAAGGCCTTGGGTTTGATCCTCCCTGCTGCAAAAACAAAAAATAAGGTAGCTTTGGAAGGGCTGAGACAGGCCTCGGGTAGCACATGTCCCATATGCAAGGGCCCTGGGCTCCACGCCCTGTACCTTGCCTCCCATGTCAAAAACTGTCCCCTGAGGCCTGGTGGTGACAGCCCCTCTGCAGTGTGGTCCAGGCGAGGCCCCCGCTGCAGCCTCTGGATTTGAGGTGACACACTCAGGGCAGGAGCAGCTGTGCTGACCTGCAGGCAGCAGGCGGAGGGCGGCGGGGCCCTCGGCTTGTTCAGCACCTCTGCTTTCTGGGGAGTGGTGTCACTGATCCTTTACCTTGGTGTTGTGTAATATGCAGCTCCTGGATGAAATGGCCACCTTGGTGTTTTTTGTACTGACGGGGTACAAATTCCAGCCAGCCTCGGACAACCCGTACCTGCAGCTGTCTCAGGAGGATGACGACCTGGAAATGGAAGCGGTGTAAGCTGCCTCCCTCTCCACTTC
>NDGN011358631.1:0-14822 GCA_002564285.1 Tympanoctomys barrerae | reverse complement strand
AAGGTCCCCAATTTGGTCCCTGGTACTGCATGACGTGCCAGCCCCAAAACCAGATGTGGTGATACATGCCTGTACTCTCAGCACTAGGGAGACTGAGACAGGAGAATCATTATGAGTCCAAACTGCATAGTGATATCTCTATCAAAAATAAAATAAAAATAAAACAAAATAAAGGAAGGAACAAGAGAAAATATGAGTTTAGCAAGTACATTTTCATCACTGAATGGTCTGCATAAAGCCAAGGATAGAAGCTACTGTAGCAGAACCCTGGCAGGGATTGGGGTAGGGATAAGGTTGTGGGGTTGTGGGTGTGAAACTATCTAGGACTCATGACTTTTTCATTACTTTATTTCTTAGTGCTACATTCTAACCTGGATCTTTGTTTTCTTCTCTGCATTCCTCTTCTTTGGCTCGAGACATCAAAAGACAAGAAGAAAAACCAAAATCTTTATGTATGTCTTTCCTGTTGTCTACCCCTATAAGCAGAAATCTTAAATTAGTATTTTGTGTAAAGTTGTTAAAATGCCTCAGTTCCTGATCTTTGAAGTATTCTAAACAAGCAATCCTATTTATGAAATGGTTTCTAAAGTATTTTCATAGCACTTTTCATTCAATCGGTTTTCAAATATTTAATCATTTTTATCATTAAAATTGCCCAGTGTGGGCTCTAACTAATGTCTAAGTTTTCATACGGTACAGAATACTTAGCCTAACAGCCAAAAATTGGCTTAAGGTCACACAATTCAGAAGAAACTGCTTCTAAATCCAGTTTTTTAAATTCAAAATCCCTTCTCGTTCCTTTTTCACCTCTCTCAGAGGAGAGTCTGACCATGTTGTTTTAAATCCAGAGATATACTTATTTGCCATTTGTAGACTTTGAGGCTCCAACCACTACAAGATAAATATTCTTGAATAAATGTGTGCATTGACTGAAACAAAAATAGGAAAGTAGCAACAACTGTAACACCATAACATCTAGTGGTTTAAAATTGTTATCTTCTCGGAGCTGATGAGATAGCTCAATGAACTAAGTGCCTGCCTAGGCAAATGCAGGGGGGCGGGACTGGGGTTTGATACCTGGCACCACATGCTGAGCTACCCCAGCCCCACCGCAGGGTGCACTGAGCCAGTGACCAAATCTCAGCGCTTGGGAACATACAAACAGTAGGATCACTAGGAGTCCAAGCTGTGTAGTGAATACCTGTAGCACATACATTAAAAAACTAAAAATAAATAGAATTGTTATCTTCTCTACTTTTTCAAAAACTTCAATACACTTAGCATGATGGCCAAATTACAGATGAAAAAAAAAATCAAGGCTCAGAAGGGTTGAACTCCTGTCTAAAACGCAGCTACTACAAGTTGAACTCAGTTCTGACTCCAAAACTTCCCATCATTAATTTAAATCAACTGTTACATTCATGTACATTCCAAATTTCAAACTTTCATCCTCCTTCACACTTAGAAAACAGCATCAACAAGTTTAAATCTGTCCAAATTGCTCTGGTCCCTTGTGGGAAACGAAGTCAAGTCCCCACCTGCCATTCTAAGTAGATTGCTGGATCCAGAGCTATGCATCATTTAAGATCATTAGTGTAAAATCAATAGCTGCAGGAAATAATTGTAGCTATTCCTGTGACCTTGCCCCCTGTGGTATTTCATCCTTGAAGGTTATTTAATTAAAGTCCAAGCATGATGGGTTAGCTGTGGGATGGTGTAAAAGTGGAATTGACACAACACAGGAAAACAACTTTCACTACTAGTAGTAGAGTAGCTCAGGAAAAGGAGGCATCACAATACTTGGAACCAGAATCCCCAGGCTTCTGTTTTGCTGGAGACTCTTGAGCTAGAGTCTCCCCAGCATGGTAATAAAGGATGCTTATATCCAAAATGGGAAGTTATTTGGTAAATATCGTTTGGAATGCTGCAGTATCCTAAACTCTCAGCCTAAAACAAAGCCAAATATGATACTGGTTAACTTTCAGGAGTACATATTTGATTAAAGTCAAATGACCCGATAGTCAATAGGCCTCCTAATATCTTTAAATTCCTGCTAAAGTGAAATAAAAGGAGAAGGGTTGTCTTCAGCAACAGAAGCTTGTTTCTCACAGTTCTGGAGACTGAGTCTAAAGTCAGGAAGTGAGGATGGTGGATTTCCGGGGAAGGTCCATTTCCAAGTGTGAGATTCCTGATATTTTTATCCTCAATAAAGGTTAGAGGGCCAGAGGGATCTCTGGAGTTCTTTGCCAAATGCACTAAGATCTTATAGAGGGATCCACCCTCACAGCCTGTTTGCCTCCCTAGTGTCCCCTGTTTAGCATCATCATGTTAAAGTGAGGGGCCCAACATAGAAGTTTCTGTGGGAGATAGCGTTCAGCGCTTTGCACAATGCAAGCCAGGTGTCCTATGTTTCCCACAGTGTGACAGCAGGATATTTCTTCCAACTGTCTCAATTCTTTGAAAACTGCTCAACTGGGCAGAGTTAGTAAATTTGAAGATTTGTCCCACCTACGACATCTCCTTCCAAAATCTAGGTAGCAGGCTGACTTTCTACTACATCAATGGCTTCCAGTACCATGACTCCCGCTTTCCTTGGCAATGCCCACTTTGCTTTGGACATTTTAGGATTGTTTCACATCTTCTGTTCAGTGTTGCTGCCATTCTGTCCTCATAGCAAACTTTTAATTACTTAGCTCCAAACATAAATAAAATCTTCTCTTTATTAAAATTCACAGAAGAGTACAAGCATTCACTTTTTGTTCAATCATTGCTTCAATAAATATTTATTGAGAGTGTAGTAAAAAACAGCACGGGCAGTTGTAGCTTTTTATTAATACCTAAATAATTAAAATATAAAGCATGTTTCATCATCAGAATGAATTCTGGTTTCACTTGATTAATATAGCAGAAGTTTTAGTGTCTCCTCCAAATGCCATGTATTATTTAAAATCCTATGTATATTGCACAGAGGAAGTGAGCCAGAAAAATTATTTATGCAGAGGAACTTACAATCCAGCTGTGGACAAAACAATAAACTGGAGGGAAAAAAAGATAAAGTAAACCAACAAACAAACAAATAAATAATAAAGCTAAAAATAAAACTAATCAATAGGATTCATGATTGCAATAGGTGTGGAGTGTCTTACAGATGAGGTGGTCATGTAAAACCATTATAAGAAAGCGAGAGTGAAGATTCACACTTTCCTAGAATCCTAAAGACATAGCACAAATAAACGTTACCCTTTATGATTCCTTTTAAGGCAATAGACAGCACCATCTCCTCTCTAAGCCTGTACCTCTGTTACAGAGCCACACATGCAAATTATATATTGTCAACTTGAAAAACACTTAATTTCCTAAAGCTCATTTCCCTTTGGGAACCCACTCACCATTTCCCACTTGAAATATGAGAATTCTAAGACAAAGAAAAAAGAGTTACCATTTCCTTCCACTTGTCTTTTATAAGAGAAAAAATATTAAAAACAATGATACAAAATTTCAAACCAAGATACAGTAACAATAGAATAGTTACTACACTGTGTATTGTTCTGCTCAAAGTAGTTGCTCAAATTACAAGATGTAGGCATGAAAAAATGATCAAATATAAGCACAGACTTTCTTTTGGGTGAGCTAATAGAAATTAGCATAACAGCTATTTTAACTATATTCTCTGCGTGTCTGTGTGTGTGTGTGTATGTGTGTGTGTGTGTGTTTCTTTTCCTTTCCTTTTCTCTTTCCCACCATCCCAATTTCTCTTTTCTTTTGAACAGGTTCTTCCTGTTTTCCAATATCTATTGTATATTATGGCTCTTGTTCACTCTTTTAAGTTTCTTACACTAAGGAGACAATAAGATGTTCACACATGCCAGACTGGTTTCTTACACTTACAAGTATGTCCTCTGGTTGCATTCATTTGCCTATAAAATCCTTGAGTTTATCTTTCTTTATAGTTGAGTAATACTCCCTTGCATAAAAATGTCACAATGATTTTACCCATTCTTCAGTTGATGGGCATTTTGGATTGTTTCCAAGATTTAGCTATGGAAATTTGCATTGCTATAAATACAGTTGTACATACATCACTGTAGTGCTATGTTTTTAATTCTTTTGGGAAAATACCCAGCAGGGAAATACCTCAGTTCAATGTAACCTCTAATCCTAGGTTTTCTGAGGACTCTCCACACTGATTTCCATAGTGATGGTACCAGTCTACATTCTACCAACAATAGAGAAGGATTTCTTTTTCCTAAAGCTCCACCATCATTGGCTGATTTTTTATAGCCATTAATCATGGGGTGAGATGGAATCACGATGGTGTTTTAATTTGTATCTCTTGAATGATCAATAATGCTAAACATTTTTTTTATGTATTAATTTGCTACCTGTATTTCTTCATCTGAGAAATACGCATTCATCACAGATGCCCATTTTTGAATTGGGTCTTTAAATTTAGGGGGTCTGATTATTTTCACTTCTTTATATTTTCTAGATATAATTCCTTTGCCTGAGGGACTGCTAGCTAAATTGTTTCTCCACTCTTTGTGTTTTCTTTTCACTTTATGGGTGATTTCTTTTGATGGTCAAAGATTGTTCATAAGATTTGATCCTAGTTGTGATTCCTTGGAATAGTTTCTGTGCAGTTGAGTTTTGTTCATGAAGTATCTGACTACATTTATGTCTTCAGATAAAAACTGTACAGAAAATCAGAATAAAATGTCTTTGCTTAAACCTGATAAAATCCATCTATGCCACACCAACAGTCAACATCACACTAAACAGACAAAAAATTAAAACATTCACCCTAAAATAAGGAAGAAGACAAGGATGTCCACTATCACACCTACTCAATATAGTTCTGAAAAAAGTAGCCAGAGCAGTGAGACAAAACAGATAAGGATGGAAAAGCAAGAAGTAAACCCATCATTATATGTAGATAACATGATATTTTACATAGAAGACCCCAAAAACTTCACCAAAAGACTTCTATATTTAATAACTAATTTCTGTAGCACAGTAATATATAAAGTCAACACTCAGAAATCACTAGCATTCCTATAGATAGACAACAAATTTATTGAGAGAGAAATTAGGCTAGCCAGATCCTTAACATGGTCATCCAAAAATAAAATGCTTAGGAGTCAATCTGACCAAAGAAGTAAAAGATCTACACATTCAAAATTAAAGTACTTTGAAAAAGGAGATAGAATAGGATGTCAGAAAAGGAAAAGATGGCCCTTACTCATAGGTAGGAAAAGCCAGTGGTGAACATGGCTATATGCCAAAATTGTTGTACAAATTTAATGCACTCCTGATTTAAAAAAATAACATAGATCGTAAGACTAGAGAAAACACTTCTAAACTTTGTTTGGAGCCAGAGAGACTTAAAAGCAATTCTTGGCAACACAGACAAGTCAGAAGGCATCACAATTCCTGACCTGAAATTACACTACAAAACCACTGATAAAATCAGTACGTTATTGGAAACAAAACAGACTTGAGCTTCAGTGGAACAGATTAGAAGATGCAGACACAGCTACAAACACGTTCAGCCCCTTTATCTGAGGCACAGAGGGCAAGCATGTTCACTGGATAAAAAAAAAAAATAGCCTCTTTAGTAAATGGTGCTGGAATAACAACTGGCTCTCCACATGCCAAAAATAAAAGGAGACCTATGTGTATCATCACATACTAAAGTCAAAATGAATCAAAGATGTAAATTTTAACAAGAACACTGAATCTAAATGTCTTTGATCAGACTCTAAAGGACAGAGGAATTTTTCTTCCATCAACTGCTCCCTCAGTTACATATTTTTTCCTGATGGCTGGACACTGTGACATAACTAGGAGGAGCTTCCCATAGACATCCCCCTAGACCATTCCTTATCGATATTACCAGGCAGATGTGTCTGCTTAACTTCGAAGACTTCCTGTACAATCCTGGAAGTGTGCAAGAATGAGCAATATGCAGGAACTTTAGCTTCTCGTTAAACTTGACATTTTCTTGTTCGTTGCACAGTGTGTGAAGTTTTCACGCTTTTTAGTAATATGTTACGCTATCACGCTTATGGGAACGCTGCTTCTCTTACAGATAATCCTATTGATTCTGGAAGTGGTTCTAAAGGATCATAATCTTAAGGGGGAAATAAAAATTGATTTTCTAATGAGAAAGATTTAAAGCCACTGCTACTGAAGGTACTAGAAGCAGAGGATGGGTGGAATTCATGCCGTGCAATGGGAAACAAACGAACAGTGATTTCAGTTATTTGCCAGTTATCTGGAATCAAATGTCTAGGTGAAAGCTGGAGAGACTGTACAGAATTGAGGAGAATTAGAACATATGGAACTATAAAACTGTTTAGTTGTTGGCAAGCATCCGGGAACATATAAAAAGAGGAAAATGAGCAAAAGGAGACATGGTCAAGTGGAAGCATTTGTTTTCATGTTTTCAAAAACTAGAATGTTTTTGCAATATCTTTGCTTCGAACAGGCAACTAAATCCCAGAAAAATTATTCACACCAACTTTTCTAGTCTCTGGAAATTAACAAAAGAATTGAAACAATTTGAGAAGCATTCATACAAAAACAAGAGCCCCCATCCCCCCAAAAAGAAAACCTTCCAGCTCCTCCAGTTCAGCAAGAAGACTAGAGGTCTATGACATTTTATCAATTTACTTTCATTCCGTCCCTGCAATACCAGAGAAGTCTTAAAAACCAAGTCTTGGAACCATAGGACTGACAAGGGTCACTTTAAAAAGCTTCATTCCCAGACCACTACTTGAAAATCACAATTTCTTGGTATAGCCCAGTTCAAAGGCTTGGTTAAGAGACTAAGCATGGTGGTGTGTCCCTGTAATCCCATTGCTTGGAAGGCTGAAATAGGAGAATCACTATGATTCTGATGTACAGAGTGAGGCCCTGTAGACCCTGGAGCAAATACATTAAAGAAAAGGCTTGATTATTACTTTGAACTGACTCAAAACTGATTCAATGGGAGAGAGCATATTTAAAAACCATAGTTTCCATATTAGTATGGAAACTAATCAGCTCCAACTATCTGCAGTGCAAACTACCTACATCTATGGAGAAGTTGGAGACAAATGAGACCTGAGGTAACAATTTCAAAGTAATCCCTAGTGAAAAAGATGCTCATGAGGACTGTGAAAATTCCAATGTGTTCTTTATAAATTAAGAGGGCAAAGTCATGAGCAGGCTTGTGCCTGTGCTTAGGAGAATCTCAAAGGGCATTAACCTCTAATCTCAAAATGTCCTTGATTACCTGAGGAAAAAGGAAAAGAAGGCTGAAGCAGATTGGTAAACTGGTAAGGCTGTGGTGTCTTGTCTCACCACAAGAACCTTTCAGCAGATGATGCAAAACTTATAGACTCCGGACCTCTAGAGAAATCTCTCACCAAGCCTGAACTGACTGCTAAGCTAGCTAAGCATAGATTTTATGGCAACTCTAAAAGTCATATAGACTCAATAAAATTTGTTCAAGAAGGTCATTAAGCAAATAGTGGCAGCCAAAATAACAAAACAGCAATAACAAACGATGGGAAGGAGAGTTTCAAGATTCAACTCTAATTTCAAGAGTTGGATAAAATGTCCAGTTTTCAAAGAAAATTTGTAAGCATATAAAGGAAGAAAAATGGGTGATTTGTACAAGGGAAAATAGTTATTTAATACTAGCACTGAAGGGATCCAATTCTTGAACTTGGGAAACAAATGTTTTAAATCAGTTTCTATAAACATATTCAAAGAATGCAAGAGATATGAGCATGAAAAAATATTTGAAAGGTAAAAGTGATATCTCACCAAAACAAATATTAGTAATATCAATATTTTAAAAAGACACAAATAAAAATTATTGAATTAAAAAGTTGAAAAGGAAAGGAGGTATTAAAGAGAAAGACCTAAGAACAGATTTGAGGTTGCCAAAGAATCAACCAAGTTTAGGGCAGGTCCTTTGAGATGATCCGTACTGGGAAATGGAAATCAAAAGAATGACAGAAAAAAATACAGAGAGAGCCTCTTTAGAAACTCTGCTCTTTTCCTTTCCTTTGCTTCTTCTTTTTTAAAAGTGTATTTGGTACAGGGTCTTGCTGTGCAGCTCAGACTCCTAGTGATCCTCTTGTTTTCAGCCTCTGCAGTGCTGGGATTACAGACATGTGCCACCATGTCTAGACTTTGGCTGCAGGCTCAGTGCACCCAGGGGTGGGGCCTGCGAGGTGTGTGGTGCCAGGGATTGAACTCAGGTCCCTACACTCACCAAGCAGGCACTTGGACTTCTGAGCTATCTCACCAGCCCAGAAACTCAGCTCCTGACTGTATGCTGTGTACTTTCTGAGTTAGTCAGGGTTGGAAAAGCAATGACAGTGGAAAAATCAGTGTTATCATACAAACTAACCTGCAGTCTTTGAGACAAAACAATGAGAACTCATTTTACTGGCCAAGAAGACTTGGCAAAATTTGTGCATTCAAGATCTTCTTCACAGCAATGTATTCATATCCTTTACCTCAGCTCTCAGGGTTCATGAAGAAAGAAGATGCAAGAAGGCTAGAAACTAGTTGAAGAGCAAAAGAAGTCCCACAGCACCACAGCCTTAGCTCAATCAGCCTTAGTGTGTTGGCCTGTCTTGGAAAAATTGGCCCCTGCCTCTATTTCAGTCAGACCACACTTCTGGGTTCTTGTAGATCTAACAGCCAAGAAATGTAAGACAATGAAGCCTTCTTCTGTTCCCCTAGAAATTTATGTTTTGCAGTAGTGACAGGTTAAGGGTCCCTAGCAAGACATATATGGCATTCCCATTTGGAACCAAGGTGGACTTTTAAAATATGGTCAGGTCACAGGGATTCTGCTTTAAGGAATGGATCAATGGGTGAATGCATATCTCCAGAGTGAGTCCCTCATAAAATCCACGTTGGCAAGCTCTTATGTATGTGTCTCTCTCACCATGTGGTGTCATAGAGCAGCATGCAGCTCAGTAGAATCCCAGCCAGTAATAAGGTCCTCACCAAAAGCTGAACAGACACTGACATCATGCTTTTGGACTTACTGGCCTCCAGAACCATGAGCTAACTAAACTTCTATTCATGACAAATTGCCTGGTCTCAGTATTTTGACTCAGCAACAGAAAATAGACTAAGCTAAATATGACACTGGAAACAAAACTTTATTTAGCTAAAAAAAAAATCTCCTCGTTGCCATAGAAATGACTTTGCTTTTGCCACTACTTGGGCTGTCAAAATATCCCTTTCTAAATAAAGAAAGGACTAGATTGGGTAGATGGAAAATTTGAACTAGTTGCTCTGCAGAATGTAAAGCCAGTTTTATGGAAAGGGAGAGAGTCTATGATCATTTGTTTGTTTTTCAAATTTCATTTAAGCTGGGCATTCAAATAGATTTCTTAACACAGGTAACATAAATGCCAGAAGTGCTTACCTAGATGGAAATTCAAGCAGATGAGAGGATCCAGAAAAAGAAACGTGTGGAAAGAGCTGGATGGAGATGGGAATTAGAGCCCTGGCACACACCCAGTGCTAGGGTTTGGGATTTTAAGATTTTAGTCTGACAATTACAGCATCTGTAGAACTGAGCTTTGCACTCAGGAAAATGAGAACAAAAAGGCAGAAGTGCCAGATTTCTGGACAGAAAAGGATAACAGGAAACGATTGAGAGAGTTTGATGGTGCTCTCCAGTGTTCACAGCACAATATCATTTTGTGCTGGGAAGTTGAAAGAGATGATTTTCAAACCCCCATGGAAAATGGGGTATAGTCTGTGACTATTTTCTCAGAGGGGACTTGCCATTCCCAGGCTGTACTTATTTATGTGAAAAATGCCTCCGCCATTCTCAAAATAGTTATCAGGTGTCAGGACACTTTGTAAATGGCTAGAGTGGAAGGACAAGACCAAAGATTCCAATATAAAAACTACTGTCCAGCAAATGCAAGAAACAGATGTAAGAACACCAAAGAAGACTATTGAAGATAAGACTCTATCTTAATGCTGCTGTGTGTGACTTTTAATGTGGGTAAACAAAATGAACTCTAATCAATCAGCGTGTTCTGTAAAGCTAAATGGCTAGAACCAGCCTGCAGTTTTACAGCTCCTAACACATTTTCCATCAGAAGTAAGCTATACATTTTCAGTGACCTTGGAGTTATTTCTGCTTAGGTCATTAGACACTGCCAGGGAGTTTTCTCTGAGATTTAAATTGACAATAAAATTTGCTGTCACTTCCAATGCTAATGGGATTCAGTTATAACTTCAGGGTTTCATTTAACTGCATTCAAAATCTGAGTTTCATAAAGAACAGGACAGAGTACCAATATTTTGTTATTTCTTTTGCTTTCATCATTTTCTACTGCACAATTAAGTGTCCTGGTTCATAGAAAGGATACCAAGTTCAGAGGCAGAATTATAAGCCACACCTATACTTAACAATCAGAACCCAAAGGATGTTCTTCATTTTTTGTAGGGATTATCTTATTTGCTGCTCTCCTACATTCACAGCGTCTATTTGTCAGAGCCTAAAGTCCATTTTAAATACCAAATATATTAATGAACAGACAAGTGAATACAATCGCGATTAAATTATAGGTGAATGAGTTACTTTTTGGTATATTTTATTTTATACTGCATTCTTCATATAATATAGCAAATATTCCTTGTACATAGTGCTGCTTAATCCCTATTTTACTTATCATTCAGTCAAAAACAATATATAGTTGTATACTAAAAAAGTTTTATCTTAAATATTATAGGTAATATATAACATGTGAGATATAATGTTTTTTTGATTAATTAGTTTAACTTTCCTGTGTTATCTCCTTAAGGTTGGGACAATTTCTTTTGTTTTCTATTATTACTAGTGACAGTAGGAATATGTTATTCATAACAATAAATATCCTTATTATCATAGCCACAATAATGCTATAAACCTATTTCCATTTTCAAATATCTGAGACAACCCTCTTGCAAAAAACATATTTTCCTACTTTTTCAAGGTTATTTTTTGTCTGTGTGTAGAAAAAGTTTGCAGGCTTAAATTTTGCTCCACTGAACAGTTTGCTTTATTTTTAGGATAATTTTTAACTCTTTTCACATTATACATTGTAGTCCCTAGAAACCTTTAGAGGTCATTACATGCTCTGGAAGCTGCTTATAAGATTGAAATTTAGACAAATGGCTTTTCCCATATGCCTGGCTGACTTCCAGAGAGAAAATTACTTGATGAGGTGAGATACAATTTAGAAAGCAGGTATTGTTTAAGTTGACATATTTTATATGTGCATCGGTATACTAATTTTCCAAAGAAGGAATACATTTTGGATATTTTTTTCCCATCAAATATCTCAGAAACTTTTCCTGACTCCTAGGTATTAATGTTGTTTGCAATAAAACCCTCTTCATTTGTAGAGACTATCTTAGTTTCTGAATTAATGTTATAACCTAGAGGTTTCTAGAGCAGCACTGCTTACTATGATTATTTGTTCTTCACTCAAATATTAACTTAATAACTAAAACTAAAAATAAGCAAAAGGAACCTGAACTTCAGTATGTTAGATTAACTACAAGCTACATGTCTTGTTATTTTATTCTGTTTTTACATAATGACCTCAGATATATGAACCAATTTTAATTTTATGATACATAGGCTGATATGGAAAAGCCAATTTATAAAAGTTATAGGGACTATTTCCTAAATCAAAGCCACTAGTTTTGTAAGTCCCATCAAAGGTGGGTTGCAAACTCAGTGATCATGTCTATGTAACTCTTCAGATAATTTTCAACCCTACCATGTATGTAATTGCTGCATTATAATACATTTCATGATGCTTTAGGGCTTTTTTTTTCTCTCCGAATGCCTTCAGGGCAGGTTTGGCTGACTTGAGTTGTGGGGATCGAACCACAGCAACCTGAGCCTGACTGCTTTGTTAAAGCAGCCACTTAAAGAACTGAGCTAAGGGGCAGGCCCCCTACATGGTTCTTTAAAGACTTCATTTCATTCATCCTTTTCTCGCACTTGCTGGTCATCTCCTTCAGGAGGTTAATTTTATGTTTTTACTGATGTGTTATTTTATATTTACCATTATTTACCTTGAATATAATACAAATACATATGAAAATTTAAGCAAATCTAATAAATCTAACAATGACTGGTACCAATGGTGTGGGACCGTCCGCTTTAAGCAACAACAGGTGACACTGCAACTACTCCAGTGTCACCATTGCATAATTGTAGGGATTGGTTGGTTTCCCAACAAAATGAAAATGAAAAGAGGATTTAGCAAAGAAAGACAAGAGATTATATCTGAGATCAGGGGGTGGACGTTGTCTAATTGGCAAAGGACCCAAGAACAAGGACTGTTTATTTATACCTTTACAAATTACAAGACACAAGGTAGCCTAGTGACTAATAGCCCACAGTGTCCAGGCAGGATGTTTTTCTCAAGACTGAGGTAGCCTGGTTGCTTTACACAGTGCTGCTTCATCCTGCTCTCCCACACATGCTCAATGGTTGCCAATAAGTAATTACCCAGGAGAAGGGAGATATGTTAGGTAAACCTACCCAAAACAATGAACCACATTTTATCATTTCAATTTCAAATATTAAATAAAAAACCAAATCTAGCCACACATACTGATTGTTATATCAAGATTCCAATGTTAAGCCACCACTAAATCAAGACGTATAAAAATCATAACCCATTCACATTAAACAAATGTTAGATTTTAATTAGTAATCAGAATCAAGAATGCATTCTTCAGTAAAAAAATTCAATTAATTTCAAGTTTGGTTTACAATTTTATGGAATTAAAATTAAGAGAAAACTAAAGATAAGCTTCTTTCAGGATCAAGATTTTTCTTTTTTTTTTTCTTTTATTGATTGATTGATTGATTGACAACTCATACAGAATTTTACTTAAAATAATATGAATTTCACAGTATTTGTTGTAATACATGGTATTGTCTTACAACCAGCTATTCATATTACCAGATATATACACATAAAATTGGAAGAAAAAAATTGGAGCAATGAATAAGAAATTAAGAAAAGAAAAAGTACAAACAATTGAACAAAATTTTTCTAAACAATGAAAAACCAGCATCTTCTGTTAGGCACATGCAATGTAAGCAAACATTTCTCCAATAACTTATTTATTTATTTATTTACTTATTTATTTTTGCGGAGCTGGGGATTGAAGTCAGATCTTTGCGTTTGCCAGTCAAGCGCTTATCCTACTAAGCCATCTCCCCGGCCCTCTCCAATAACTTTGTGCTTGTCTTCACTTAAAAAATTAAATCCCTTTCACTGCTAATGTTTCTGTATTGTGATTTTTTTTTTCAGAACTGGGGACTGAACTCAGGCCCTTGCACTTGCCAGAAAAGCACTTATTCTACTGAGGATTGCCCCAGCTCTGTATTGTGATTATTTAATGTATGTTTCTTTTTGGGGGTAAAGTATATAAGAGTGATTGTGCTTCACTGGGGGTGCAGCTTGAAAATGTTAAGGAGTTCCTGCTCCAGTTTTGTATGGTTTTAGCAATACAGGCAGGCCATCCACCTGTCCCAGACTTCAAAAAGTGTTTTCATATTCTACCTCTATTCTTCACAGGCACCATAGTTTTTCATATGTTGAGTCATTTTCTTCTTCACTATCATTTCTCTGTCTTCAATTAACCCACTCTTTGAACTTACTCTTTAATCTTCTGTTCCAAAAGCCTTATTTAGAATATAGGATTGGTCTCAAGGATCTCCTCTGGGAATGTCTTTTACTTCAACAAATTGGGGTCAGAGAAAAACTGAAAAATTGAATATATTAGTATAATATTAGTGTAATAAATTAGGCCCACATATGTAAATATCCCATTTTCTCTGTAACATAAGAAACTAAAAGAGTAAATAAAATCCAGGGAGATAGCTCAGTTGAATAAATGTTTGCCTGGCAAGCACAGGGGCCTGAGTTCCATCCCTGGTTCCACCCACCCCCTCCAAAAAAAATTAAAATCCAAAGAGTACAATATATGTTGTGAAAGTGCGAGAAACTACTCAAAAGGAAAGAACAACTGGGAAAAGGAAGGGAGCAAGCAAGCAAGAAAAAATATATGCATCTATGCACAAGATAGCAAGATAATTGAACTACTGATTTCTGTTGGTTTATTGAAATGAACATTAACACATAATTGTTTAATCAATTTTGCATGTCCATATCTGGTAATGTGAAAAAGTACTTTGAAACTAACAATGTGCACTATAATAACAATTATTAATTTCCTATCATCTTGTTTTGAAATTCTGTATCATTTTTATTTAGCTTTTTGTTGTTCTTTTTATTTTTTATGTGTTTGGTACAGGGTCTCACTGTGCAGCTGACACTTGTAGTGATTCTGTTTTAGCCTCCCCAGTGCTGGGATTGCAGGTGTGTTCCATCACTCCCTGTCTTGGTGACTAGCTCAGCATGCCCAGCAGCAGGACCAGTTCAACACATGATGCCAGGGATCAAACCTGGGTTCCAGGGCTTGCCTAAGCACGCCCTTAGACTACTGACCTTTTTTCATGCCCCATTTGTATCGTGTTTAGTTCTCTTTAAAATAAAAGTAAAAATTACAAATATCTCAGTTTTAAAAAGTGCTCATTCTTTTTAAAGTTTGAATGTTACCTATGTTCACATCAGACCTTCAATTCTTAGATTTGTAGCATATAAGTCTTGAAACATTTAAATATTTATTTATTTATTTATTTATTTTATTTATTTTTTGTGGAACCAGGGATTGAACTCAAGCCCTTGTGCTTGCCAGGGAAGCACTTATTCTACTGA
>NDGN011358627.1:0-10210 GCA_002564285.1 Tympanoctomys barrerae | reverse complement strand
CTAGCTGGGTGGTTCTGTCCCCTACTCTCTCTGCAGGGATTGCAGCTGCAGGGTTTCACCCCAAGACTGTATGCCAGGCCTGAGCTGAGTCTGGAGGGGACAAGGTGGAGTAGCGTGGAGAGGAAGCTCTCCCACACACTCACTGGACCTGGGCTAGGGCCAGATCTTGGAGTCCCCAGAACACAGCAGAAATTCTCACTGGGCGGGCAGGGAAGGGGTGCTGCGGAGTGGTTGGGGGGTCCGAAGGGGGTGGAAGAGGATCTCACCCACACCTTGCCTGGACTCACACTGGCAGGTCCTACTGGCACAGGGCAGCCAGAAGCTCTCCCACACACTCACCAGGGCCTGGGCTAGGACTGGATCTCTAACATTTTATTATTACTTGTATTATTAGAATTATGCTTCTGTCCCATCTATAGTATAAAAGTGATATCTAATATTGTGCTACTGTGCCTGGCTTCCCAACTCTGCATTCAGTGACATATCAGCCTGGGTGGGAGAATTTATACCACAGAAAATGGCAAAAGCTATAAGTCATGAATCTGCCTTTCCTGGAGTGCCAGGTGTTAAACCAGCACATCTCTGCTTCTAGCTCTTTTCCTGGTGTTCTGATGGATATGCCCAGATCCAAAGTCACCTTTCAGTAGCATCAGTGAAGAGTTTTCTCCTTAAAGGGAGATCGGTGTAGAGGAGACACAAGACCCTCAGGGCATCCTCTCATTTACTTTAGACCTCACATTCTTTTCATTTTCTCCCCTCTGGAAGTGGAAAATATACCCCAAAGTAATGCCAAATAAATAATTCATGGACCATATATAATTAATGCTGGATTTAACAGAAGTAGAGCCGTAAGTGGTTGTCTATTAACTATTTATGACCTTGCCCGGGTGGCTGACAAGCCAGTTCAGTGCAGAGATAACACCCATGCTCCCATGTTTTATCTAAACATTATTAAAAGTACACAGTCTGCAGCGAAGCTTTCAATCCCACTCAGAATTAGATTCTGCTGTGAAGTCGCCTCTGGGTCTTGGAAAGGTTAGGAGCACGTTTTGCTGGAAACACTACTGCTTTCTCTGTGTGCAGAGAATTGAGTTCCCTACTTCTCCTATTCTGGCTCCATCTCTCCTTGGTGGATTTTCTGCAGTATGTCACCTCACTTCCTTGAGCCTCAGTTTAATACTTTGTGAAATGGGGAAGACCAGAAGCTTTAGCTTAAAGAGTGCCTCGGATGAGTGGTCCTTAATGAGAGAGTGATTCTGCCCCTTGTGACACTTGGACCAGACTAGAGATATGCTTGATTGTGCTGACTAGGGTAGGGGTACTATTTGCATCCAGTAAGCCTAGGCTGGGGATGCTGCTAAATATTTTACCATGCATAGGATGGTCCCCATGCATAGAAGAAGGTCAGGAAATCCAAGAAAATAAAGAAAGAAGGTGAAGCAAAACAGTAACAACTAGTATGTGCCACTGTTTGAGACTTTGGTATGTCTTGCCCCATCTCGTAAGACAGCTTGTTATAATTGCTTTTACAGACAGTGAAACTGAGATTCTACAAGGTTATCTTTTTTCTCTGAGGTCTCAGACTCCAAGTCTTGTGTTTATGCTGCCAACCTCCTTTGGGTTGAATAGTGTCCTTCAAAATCCATACTCAACCTCAGAATGTGAACTTTTTCGAAATAGGGTCTCTGCAGAAATGATTAGCTGAGATAAGGTCATGTTAAGTTACAAAGGCTGGTGTCCTTAGAAGAAAGGGGAGGGGATGCTCAGGGACCTGTAGAAAAGAGGAGAAAGTAAATACAGATAGAGAAAAGAAAGTGAATATACTGCCTGAGAATGGAGGCAGAGGCTGGAAGGATCTGGCCACCAGCCAAGGAACACCTGGAACTACTGGGAGTTGGGGGAGAAAGGAATGATTCTTCCTAGAGTTGGGAGTCAGGCCAGAGACACCTTGAATCAGACTTTTAACCTCCCAAACTAGGACACAATAAATCTTGTTGTTGGACCACAGTTTTTGGTAATTTGTTAGGCAGCCCTAGGAGACTAATACATACCCTCGTCTGACACAAGTCAAAACAATTCTGTGGGGGATGGAAGGAGGGGAGAGAGAGAAAGCCAGCCAGGGCAGAAAGAGCAAAGGAATTAGCAAGTAGCATGAATTAAGGGATTTTCAATGCGAATGAAGGAAGGATGGGGGGGGGGGAGTGTCAGTGTTTGCATCCCTGACTCCAGATTATTTCTCACTTTTTGGAGGTCTGGTGATTGCTTGGTTCAGCCCGGCTCACTTGCTGCACTCAGCAAGAGTGAGACAGCATCTTACCTTCTCTCTGTAACAGAATACTTGGAACTGCATAGATTATAACAAACGGAAGTGTATTTGGCTCATGGTTCTGGAGGCTAAGAAGCCCAGGATCACAGAGCCAAGGCCTGGAGAGGGCTTTTGTGCAGCACTGTCCCATGATGAAAGGCAAGAGGGCAAGAGGGCAACCGAGCAAGATAGCAAAGGGTGCCAAACTCACTTTTATAATAAACTACTTTTACAGTAACCAACTTGCTTCCATGAAAAGTCCATGGATCATTTTTGTCCTGACCTACTCTTACTGGTCCCCAGGTCCCTGTGATGTTGCACTGGGGATAAAATTTCCAGTATACACACTTAGGGGGACACACTGAAGCCACGGCAGTACATGTTGATGATGCTGCCACTGGACAACCAATCTCGCAAAGCTGCCTCGTTACCTAAGATGCCCACGATACCTCTGTACTACTTCCCTCTTCACATTATTTAGCTGTGTGATCTCTGATTGCCTCCCCATATGATATCATTTTCTTTTAAGCAAACAAAAAGAAAACTCTCCTCATGGGATGACCAAAATACATTTAAGTTATTACTAAAGACTTAGAAGTTTAACCAATGTATTTCATATACAGCTGTAATAAAAATAGATTTTGTTTGAATTCACAGGCTGTGTCGAAAAGCACAGGACTTCTGACAAATCTGTTTGATTTGATTATCATCAAAATTAATTTACCATGGTGTATTTTTTTAAAGAAAAGAAATAATA
This sequence comes from Tympanoctomys barrerae, assembly GCA_002564285.1. Classification (NCBI taxonomy): domain Eukaryota; kingdom Metazoa; phylum Chordata; class Mammalia; order Rodentia; family Octodontidae; genus Tympanoctomys; species Tympanoctomys barrerae. The sequence continues at coordinate 7,148 of NDGN011358627.1, read as the reverse complement.
CATCCTGCACACAAGCTACCCAGATCTCTTGCCTGCACATCACTGCTTCCACATTGCCTACAAATCCCTTCTCATATCAGAGGAATTTAGGGGAAGGTGCATCTAGTCCTCTAGATTTTCAGCAGTTCAAGGTACAGTCCCTGGTCCTTGCATGTCTGTAATCTGCCATAACATCAGGAACAGGGTTGGGCATAAATAGGATGCAAACACTTGTGGAGCTGAAAGTTCTCATTCTTAAGATAGACTTTTTGACCTATTATTTCCAGAGATAAAATTTTAAAAATGTTGAGGCAACTATTCAACACACGATTGGTGAGCACATACCCTATGACTGACCTTGAACTTGGAGTTAGAGACCCAGATGCAAATTAAATTCACTCTCTCAGAGCTTTCTGTCTAGGAAAATGGGAAGACAGGTGAATTCTAATACCCAGGTGATGGTGATGCATGCATTGATGGGGTGAGCATAATGGGGTGTGGGAATACAGAGGTGATGCTTACTCTAACACCGGATCTGAATTCTGAAGGCAGAGTAGGCAGGAGGCAGATCCAGGAGAACAAAAGTGGTAAGTCAAGGAATAATGTGACACTGGATGCCCATCATTGCTTTTAGGCATTGGCAGAACATCCAGATGCTTTCAGGCAATGGCAGGTGGGAAGAGGAAGATGTCCAGGGGAAAATCTACAGAGGGTGCAAGTCGGAAGGCCCAGCCATGGGGATGCAGGAGCAGGCGCTTCTGGCTGAAGGCAGGCAGAGTGCAGGTCCTCCCTTCACCATGAACGTTCTCAAGTGCCCTAGATGCCCCTGTGGTGCCTGGCCTGAGCCCACGGTAGTCTCCCCTGAGCGCCATAACCACTGAAAAACAGGGTGTGTGTTCGTGGATGAGCTGTCTCATCACCACAGTGTCAGACGGACTTGAATGATTTAAAGCTAGAATATTTTTTTCTCCATAATGGCTCCTGGAGTCACCAGGAATAGTACATTTACTAAAATTAATGGCAAAACTTCATTTTTCTCTTTTCCAGGAAGCAAAGTTTCATGGGTAGGGTAATTGATCCTGATCTGGACACGCCGGTAAGCCAGGTGGGGTATAAATCATCCACATGCAACAACCCGCAGCCCTTTAAACCAACACCAACAGTGACAAATGGTGCAGGCTGGGGACAGGCAGAAAGGAATGAAGACGGGAGATCCATCAACATCCTTCTTGCTTCTCTCAGGGGGCCACAGCCTCCTTCTGCCTCCCACAGAGGAGTTGCATCTCAGCAGGGTCATGTTGGAAAGGTAGCAGTGTGCCAGCTCTACTGCTGGACACACAGAGGCACCAATCTCAGCTCTGCCACCCTGTCCCTGCATCCCTGGGCAACCTCACATCTATGATCTCTCCACTGTTCCCTGCAGAACAGTGAAGGAAGTTCTATTTTCCCATGGAATTATATATTTCCTACATGCAGGCTCCTCGGTAGTGGACCAGCACTTACCACCAACCTGGAATCATAGTGAAAACTGCAGACGTGGCATGCATGTGCCATCGGTGGGACCCAACGTCTCCCAGGGAGGCTCATTGTATGGGATGCTGCCCCCCAGGCTATGGGGCAGTGACTGGATCCAACAGGCTCTGACCTCATCCATGGACTAATCCATTGATAGATTCATAATTTGATGGCATTATTATGAAGTGATAGGAACAGGAGGTGAAGCTGCGTGGAGGAGAATGGGTCATGGGAGACTGTTTCTGGCCCTGGCCCCTTCCTCTCATGCCACCTTGCCATCTCTGCCCAAAGGCATGGAACATCACTGAGGGCAAATAGGCTGGCAAGTGTGGGACAGCCAGTGTTAGTTAAAAGAGGCTGATGGCCTGGCACTGTCTCTTTGAGCCTTGCTCTCCCCCAGAAGCAGCAAGGAACCCCAGATTGCTGGATGCCTTCACAATATCAGCCAGGTGGCAGCGTACCTCCACTCCAGGAGAGAAATCCAGGGTGTGAATATAACTTCACTTGGAAAGGGGCTCATTGTACATGTAATTAAAATAAGGACCTGAAGATGTGTTCCACCTCACTTTAGGGTGGGTCCTACATCCAATGGAAGCTGCCCTCATACAAAAGACAAAGGGGTACTTGAGACACACACATTCAGAGGAGAGGGGTACAGGAAGACAGAGGCTGGAGCCATGTTGCCATAAGCCAGAGGTGCCCGGGGCCATCAGAAGCCAGTGCAGCCTAAGAGCCCTGGGGTGAACCCGCTCTGCCAGCACCATGCCTTCTCACTCCTGCCCTGCATGGCTGCGTGGAGTGCATCTATGCCATCCAGTCTGTGGCCATTCATTAGGGCACCTGTGGGAAACCAGTCTATCTCCCAGCCATAGACCCAACGAGAAGACAAGGTCAGCCTCAGCAGTCTTAGCCTCAGCCTCACCAGCTTTGCGTGTTGGGGCAGCTTGGGGTTATTTCAACTGTGAGTTACACGTGGGGACAGTGCGTAGACCCGCCTCATTTCACTGCATGTTCCTTCACTACTATTCACAGATACAGCACTAACTACAAGCTGAAGGTTTGCGGCGACCTTGTGTGGGGCAGGCCTATCTGTCCATGTTTTCAGCAACTCAGAGGACCTTTAGCGTCCCTTAGCAATTAAGTATTTTTAAGTGAAGTCATGTAGATTGTTAAAGATACAGTGTCACTGCACATTTAATGTACTATAATGTAGTATAAACATAACTTTTAAATGCACAGGGACACGAAAATGTCCATGTACCTCCCTCTTCCTTGTAATAATCATTTAATTGCAGTGGCATGAATACAAACCTGGAACATCTTTGAGATGTGGCTGAACAATCTTTTCAGCCCTTCAGGGCCTTTAAAGATCTGAATATGGCCTCAGGAATGGAGCAAGGAAGAATAAAATGGGAAAATAGAGAAGGGAAAGTTGGAGCAGCGGGTCAGAGAGGGAGACAAGAAAAAAAGCACTATCTGATGTAGTCGAGTGCCTTCCTGTCTGGCCAGCTGAAGATGTCAGGAAAAAAAGGCAGGGACTCAGCAGCATGAGAAGCAGGCTGTCAGTGAGGAAGTCATCCTGTCAACTGCAGGACATGACTTTTGTATCTCCTGGGGCCAGGGCAGAGGAGCTAGCAACCGGGGACCTGGAGTTGGTCTGGGAATCTCCATTTCCACATGGTACCTCTCCAGCTCCACCTGTAGAAGAGGCGCGCACCCAGCCTGTCAAGGCCATGTTGATGCGGCAACTCTGCTGTGGAACCCGGTGGTCCCCAGCATCTACAGGCTGAAGGAGGACAAGCTGGTGCAAACTGTACCTCAGAAGTAGTGATCTTACTTTAGCAGCTTCTGGGCCAGCCTTGACGTGCTATGGGTTGTCTCAGTCAAGGCTCTGTGGTTCGGGCAGAGGAGCGGTTAGAGGCCTCACGGATCACAGATTCAGAAATCTGGACGCTCAGGTTGTCTGTAATCTCTGAAGAAAATTGTTCTTAGGATGACAGAAAGCTCTCACTAGGCAGGAAACAAGTTTACAATGTGCCTCAGACCCTACTAGAGGTAGAGCATGATTTGGTGGCTAAAATCATAGAGTACAGAGTTGGCGCAACCTGGGTTTGGATTCACACTCGTGTGTGGGGCTGGGATTTGGCTCAGTGGTAGAATGCTTGCCTAGCAAGCTAGAAGCCCTGGGTTCAGTCCTTGGCACCAAAAACAAAAAATAAACCTTCCCTAAAAAACAATTCAACCCCAAAAGTACAGTAAAATCAAAAAAGACCAAAAATAAACAAGGTAACTGCACACTCATGTGTGTGTCCCTGGGCAAGGGGAAGCACCACTCCGAGCCTCAGTTGGGTAAGGCAATAGCTCTTGCCTCAGTTTCCCCATCTTTACAATAGACATCATAAGAGTAATGACCTCCCAGTTCTGACTGAAGGACTTAAATGAAAAACGGTTCACCCAGAACTTGGTACACGGCGAATCTTTAATACACAGTGCTTTTGCCCTTACCGTTTTTCTCTTTCACGTTGCTGTTAATACAAATAGCCCAGAAATAGTGCTACATCTACTACATGCAACCATAGATGAGGCATCTTGCTTCCTTGGGCCTCAGTTTCCTCATCTGTAAGCTGGAGGTAAAAATTTGAGGACAGGACGCTGCTCAGTCTGTACAAGGCAGACATCGGACACACTCAATTCCTTCTTTTTTGCCTAAAGGCTCCCTGCCCTTGGAATGCAACTTAAAAGGTAGGAAAAGAAATCTGGTGTCTGAGATGTCCACACGCTTAGCACCCCAGAAGCAGCAGGGAATGCCAAGAGTTCACTTGGAGTCCAGTGCCAGGATGTGCAGCCCATGACAGTGCCATCTCCCTTGGGTTTCTCCCTGCATCCTGCCCATCCTAAAGGCCCATGAAGAAAGACCTTGAGTGTCCTCTGAGGGCTCTGTCACAGCTTGGACCTATGATCACCAAAAGCCAGCTAGAGGACAGGACTCACCAGCTCCATGCACCGCCGGCTGGCCTCTGCCTCCCGCTGCACCAGCTCCTCCATGTCTGCCTTCAGTTCTTCCAGGCGCCGCTGATAATACTGGCTGCTCTCACGCTGCTGGGACTCAGAGGCTGCCGCCTGTGACAGCTCCTCACCCATCTTAATCACACTGTCCCGCAGCCGAATCACCAGGACCTGTGAGAGACAGAACAGATCCCTGAGAGGCCAGCCAGACTCCAGGAATAGAACCACTGACTGCACCTCCGCATGTTTGTACATAGTGACTGGGCTAAGAGTCCCAACTCTTGCTATGCACATGGAGAGAGTGTGAACTGCTACTCGAAGAGGCAACAGAACACAGAGAGAGCCCGATCTGCTAAGTTTAGAAGGCATTGCTCATTGACTGTGCAGAGGGTTTGGAGAATAAAGGCTGGGAATTATCAATAATTGCAGCAACTCCATCCATCCTGAGCCCTGGCAGAGACATGGATGCCTTGCACAGAGAGATGTGCTTGGGGTGAGAACCACTTCCCAGTGTCATTTTGGTTTCTAGATTTATAAAGCAAGTGCTTTTGATCAGATCATCTGTCATGATCCTCAGGCCCAAGACTTTAAGGTATTCTCTTCCTTTTGCGGGGGCGGGGGAAGGGGGACAAAAATCCACGAGAAAACAATGAGACAGATAGAAAGTGCATTGGGTAGATGCATGCTGCAGAAAGTAAACCCAAGTGCTGTTCTGCAGAATTCATCAGGCCATCAATGAGCCTGGAACCAATTGATCCTGACAGGCAAACAAGCCAGGGTTGACAGAGAGAAGCCCACATGAATATTTCAAGCCTGGGCTAACTCTGAGCTTCAGGGACAAGGACAGAAGCAGACTAAGGGTCAGACACTGATTCGTAGCCTAAAGGAAGGCTTACTGTTCAGGTCCTTGTCCCTTTCCAAGGGAATTTAGCATCAATTTCAAGCAACAGCAAAAGGGCAGGAGGAAGAAGAAAAGTGCTTCTCAAACTGTTTCCTCCAGGTACCCCATCCCTCTGCCATGGGGACCTGGGACTCCACTACATTCAGACAATGATAGCAGAGAGGAGAGTAAACCTGCAGATAACATTTTCATGTTGCCTTATTTTTCCTTTCTTCTCTGTGACCACCTAACTATGCCTGAACCAAGTGGAATAATAGTACAGCCCAACGTGGTACAGTAATCAATTAAAACACAGTAGACGGAAGTCTCCTGGTGATCTGCAGACAGTCCTGCCATGACTGATCCCCAGAGCCATCTCAGGAACTACTGAGGTTGAGGCCAAGAATTTCTCTGTAGTCTTCATTCACAGTGGGTTTATGGGGACCACTGCCTGGGATGGGGTGGTGGCAGGGCAGAGTGAGGCCTTGCACTGTCCTGTGGTAGGGATAGCTTGCTGCAGAGACCCGGATGGAGTGAAGGGCAACTGTGAATCTAGTCCCAGCCCTGACACAGCAGCCATTAACTTAAGCAAGTCACTTGACCCATCTGAGGCCATTTTTGTCCCTCATTAGATGAGGCCTGTCCTACCTTCCCTCCAGAGCTTCATCGAATGGGCTGCCTGATGAAAGAGGCTTTTGATAACTTAGCAGCAGCAATTGTTCTGTAGATGTCCCATGTCCTTGGCTAGCAGAGCTGAAGAAGTTAATAAACACCCAAGATCCCTGAGCAAGGCCAAGCATGAATGAATGTAATCACCGAAGTGGGGCTCAGCTCACCAAGGGCTTGCCTGTCCTCCAGGGCCCAGCATTAATGGTCCCTTCTCCTGGAAGCCTTCCTACCTTCTCAGCCTCAAAAGGACCTCTGCCCTCTGAATCCCACAGCCTCCTCTTCATACTTTGGATATTTTATTCATACTACAGAGCTCTATGCTTTATGCTTTTACCTTCTGGTTACCCCACACAGGGCTTAGCACACACAAAGTTCAAAATGAATGTCTGTTCAAAATGAGTGCTGGGCACATAAATGGATAATGCATGGATGGGTAGAGATGAGAAGAACTAGACGATTAATAAAGGGTGGGCAAGCAGGGGGTCTGAGCATGAATATTAGAGAAGGCGTGGAGAGAGTAAGGGGGAAGAAAAACGGAAGGACAGTGAGATTGATGTAGTAATGATGGTGGATGCAAGTGACAGAGGTGGATGGATGAATAGAGAGGCTGCCTGTGGAATGTGCAGTAGAGGAAAGGAAGAAAGGGAAGAAGGGAGGAGAGGCAGGAGATGGAAGGACATTGTCTCTCCTGCAAGGCATCCGAGTAGGTGTTAGGTGGGGGGAAGGCTGGACACAGCCAAGAGCAAGCCCCCTACGCCAGCCCAAGGTAGCTTTCCATGCCACTCAGTACCTCCAATCTCTTAATCTGTACTTTCTGGAACTCTGTCTTGTTCTGCAGGTCACAGATGACAGCTTCCTGCCTGCTAACAATGGCTCGGTCCACAGTGGACTGCTCCAGGCACTCGATGCGCATCTGAGCCACCTGCAGCTGCGGATACACAGAGAGGAGTCCAAGTACAGAGACAAGCACAAGCCCCAGCCCAGGACCCACTCGTACCACCTGCCTCCCTGCTCAAAGTCTACACACTGAGGGGCCAGGGAGATAGCTCAGTGGAATAAGTGCTTGCCTGTCAAGCACAAGGTCCTGAGTTTGATCCCT
>NDGN011358613.1:0-22069 GCA_002564285.1 Tympanoctomys barrerae | reverse complement strand
ATCAATGTCTTCTTTAGAAATGCTTAGTAATTCTTTCATTATAGTTATCATTTCTTTTTTTACTTGAGAGATTAAAATTTCTGATCGGATTTCCTCTATATCCTTCTGTAGTTGCTTCTTTTTTATTTTCTACTATTTCTTTTGTGATTTTTTTGTGTTTTGGAAACAGGATATCAATATGCAGCTTGAACTTGTAGTGACTGTCCTGTTTTCAGCCTCCCCAGGGCTGGGATTACACGAATGCGCCATCAAGCCCAGTCTTGGTGCCTGGCTCAGTGTGCCTATTGGGGCCAGCAAGGCATGAGGTGCCAGGTATTGAACCTAGGTCCCTGAGCTTGCCTAAGCATGTGCTTAGTCCACTGAGCTACCATGCCTGCCCTGCAGTTGTTTCTTTGTTTCTGTTGCTATTATTTCAGAGGTTTCAGATGTGCAACTTCCATTTTTTTCTATTCTGGTGACTTTTAGATTTGCTTTGGATGGGCTTTGGGCCCAAGGTTGAATTTTGTCCTTCATTTTTTCATTTTCTATTTTAGACAAACTCCTTATTTTGATTTCTCTGATTGTGTGTGTGTGTGTGTGTGTGTGTGTGTGTGTGTAAGTCTGATTGTAGGTAGTTATATCACTGCAATCAGAACCTTTCTATGTAGGTTCTGTACTTTAGTTATTGCTCCTGTGTCAGAGGTTCTTACTTTCTGTGTGTTCCAAGTTTTTGTCTTTTCTATTAATTGAGAGTGAGGTATTGGTTTCCGTTTGGCACTGTCCACTATCCTTTGGTGTAGGGCTTTGGCGAGTTTATTACTCAAGCACCTTCCAATATTATTTCTCAAGGGAGGACACGTGGTAAAGGTAGATAAGGTATCCTATTTATAATAGTACAATTAGCAATACTAATAACAGCTAGTGAAACTTAGAAATTGACACAGTTTTTTAACCTTTGGATTTGTATTTAAAAGCACAGGACCAAACATTATAACCATATAACCAAGCATATTGTAAATTGGGAATTTGTATTTAAGTTAGCTCTCGTGTGTTCTGTTTGGGTACCTCCCCTTTATCTACCTGGAGTCTTCTGGGCAGATTAGTTCACCCAAGTTACCTTCTGCATCCTCTGTGCTGTGCTGATCCATACCATAAATCTGGGCCTCAAACCTGGGATTTGCTGAGCCTAGCAGTATGCTTCAGCTCACCAGGTCTAGTTCTACTGGATTTGAACTCAACCTTGTGTGCCTGGCTTGGGCCTGGCTGCTGGGTTTGTCGGCTCCTTCAGGCTGTGCCCTACCTAAATTTGGCCTTAATTCAAGTCCATCATTGTTTCTATTACTGTCTCACCTGACAGGTTCTTCTCCTGTCTTGAATCTTTCCCAACCACAATGATCACTTCTAAAAAAGGATCCTGTCAGTACAATCTCAACTACTTTGGTGAAAGGTAAGCCACCTCTCCCAACCTAGCATACTCATTGTTTAACTGGCTACAGAACAGTTCCTGAATAAACTGAAGGTTGTTGTGTTGACCCAAATAGAGTAGAATTTATTATTTATTATCACTTACCAATTGAATGCTGCTTCGAATATCATTCATGTACATCTCTTTTCTGCTAGATTCTGAGAACGCTGAGGGCAGAGTCTGTGTTTTCAAACCCTTTGCCTGCACATAAGGTACAGACAGTTATTAGGTGATTTTTGCTAGTGACTAGAATTCACTGGCAGATATGGCTATTATAGTGGTGTAGTGTTTTGGCACAGGATTCTGTTGTCTTGCCATCACTGTGTTCACTTTATGCTCCACTCTGGTGAATCCCAAGAACTTCATTACTGAGACCGAGGATACAGGGTTTGTAATTAGAAAGTTTTGCCCAGAAATGGTTTTATCCCCTTGAGATTTTGACTTTTAGTTTAAGCTTCAGTTATTCCATTGTGGTTAAATTTTAACAGTTCAAAAGTAACTCTGTTCTGGCTTATAAGACTACAGCAAATATGAGAGCAGAGATTTTCTCCAGAGAGTTTTATAACGACTGTTTTCTTTCTCTGATGATTCAGTCTTTTTCAGCTGGTCACTGCTCACACTCTTGAATAATCTAGATTGTATCAATGTTCCCTTAAGTGGACATAAACAGCTGATTTAAGCTCTTTCTGAATGGCGATATATCACCATAAATTAGGTGCTCTTAGGTACAACATAATCTTATCCTGTGTTATGGGGTCTAGATGTTCCCCTAAAGCCTCATGCAATCATAGAGTGTGCCTCTAGAGTTTTTGATTCAGTTGTGGTCCAATGCTGGGATTGTGGGTGTGAGTTACATACCCTTCCTGGGATGCGTAGGTTGCATACAGTATAAAAGAAGGAAAGAGGCTTGCTCTCTGCCACTGCTCCTCCTTTTTGCTCTTGCTGTTTTTCTGTTTTCTGCCACCATAAACCACTGCTTCCCGCCATGCACCACTCTGCCTTGGAGCCAAATGAATATGGACTGAAACCTCCACGAACTGTGAACTACATAAACCTTTCCTTTGTTAATTTTGCGCATCAGCTATTTTGTCTCAGTAACAAGAAAAATAACCAAGACATCCTGTGGAGGTGCAAGGAAAAAGAACATATCCAGAAAAATCTCATGTGGTTGCTTAACACACACCCTCTACTAAGTTTCTATGTCCTTAACTGATCTAAACACAAACTGGAGTATTTGTACATCCATAGAGATTTCCAGTGAATTGAGATACTATCTGAAATGTTCAGCTTAAGTCTGAAAAAAGAATCTATTATCTTTTGTATTAATTTTCTTCCTCATTTAAATTAAACTATTCCATCTTGCATTTTTTTTCATATGAGTAAGGAATAATTCGGTCATGGAGTATTTAGGCAATTTCCCTATTTCTCTCAATTATTTTTTGTTTTGAGCACAGTGAAAATGTCAAAGAGATATCTGCCAAATTTCTGTTAGATATGACCTTACCTGGGCTTTGTGTCTATTAAGACTAATTTCTTTTTCAGTGCTAAATATTAATCTCAGAGTTTTATGCATGGTAGGCAAGGAATCTACTATTGAGCTATATGCCTATTGGCTTAAAAATTTCATTTTTTTGAGACAGGGTCTTCCTACATTGCCAAGGCCTCCCTCAAACTTATGATCCTCTTGCCTCAATTTCCTAAATGGCTGGGATTATAGAAAGTGTGCCACCATGTCTGGCCCTATGAAGTTACAGTTCTTGGTTATTGGCACAAACTTTAGTTTCAAACTATATCACTTCAAAATATCCTAAAAGCGGCCATGTCATCAGTGGTGGCTCTGAAATCACAGATGTGGACACAGAGAGTGATTTCAAGTTATTAACAAGTTATTTCAAGCAAATCAGCTTACATAGGATTGATGAGAGAAAATGTATTAAAAAAAAGTCACCCCGGCTGGCTTCCACAGGACCTTAGACAGGTTTTGAAGTACCCGTTCCATTGCCATTTTAGAGAATAAAATATGTAGATCCTTTAATCTGCCTTCAATATCACATATTTGCTAACACATACTACAATGTATACATATCTTTCACCTGGACCTTGGCAAACAACCTGAGAAGTAGACAGAACTACACCTGAGTTAAAATGTGGAAACTTAAATATTAAAGCTGGGAATGGTATTGAAAAGGTTCAAGTTCTCGCTGTCAGAAAATTGTCCTAAACTACTAAATCAGGTCATGTGACCTAATCTCGTGTCACAATAGCTTCCTACACTACTAAATCAGGAAAACTCTGCATACCTGCCTTTTGTGAGGGGTAAATGAGGGCAGAGAGGCATGCAAAGTAGTCACATCACACAGCGCATGGACAAGTAAACATATGACCTGTTATCATTGTCTTTTTCAAAGTTATAAAGCTACAAAACCACCAAGCTAGGCCTGAGATATTTATTGTTATTAACAAGTAAGCAGTATAGCTACTGAACTTAGTATAAAATTATCTGTCCATTTACTCCTGACACCTCCTTAAAACTGATTTCAGTGACTGTCAAGAGCAGGATCACACTACCACTGGCATCTTGCATTTCCATTTCATTTGAGATGTTTTATAAAGCTTCTTAAGGACGATGCTATTTTTTCCTCAACATAATCCATTATAATCAGGACAGATTATATCTCTTCTTTCCAGGCAGGTCAGGAAATTAAAATCTATACCCATCCAGTTCTTTGCTCATGGTATCTGTGGCTCAGTGATGGAACTAGATGACAATCTCTCCAAATCAGAGGCTGGGGTTGAAAGGCTTCATTTGCCTTTATCCTCTGCTTATGCATATGGAAATCAGATTCATTGGAAGCCTTTAAATCTTCCCACTTCTCTCCATTGAGGCTAGAAACTTATACCAAAGGTTCGACCAACCATGGACTAAGTCAGAAATCCCCATATACCCACCTAAGCAGATTCTGTTTACTCTTGTTTCTCTGCAATTCATTTGCCGGGCAATTCATTTGCCAGGTAGTAGCCAAAGTGATCATCTTTAACATTTCATCATAGGATAGCTCCATTTTCCAGGGGCTGCTCGTTCCCTTAGGACAGAGGGACATACCCTCACTCTGACCTTCAAAGCCTGTGTGGTCTGGTCCCTAGATACCTATTCCCTGTGTTTCCCACAGCTTATCAAGAATGACCCACAATTGCCAACTTTTTTTTTTCTTGAGCTCAATAAGTGCTTTTCCAACTCAGAGACTTTACAAATACCATTCCTTCTAAAATTCTTGTTTTCTTTGCTGAACATCCATGTTTCCAGGCTGAGATCATCCCTATCTTTTGACATTGGAACAAATATCTTCTTCACAGACTGTATTATCCTTGAGCTCCTAGACTAAAGCATTCCTTCTGTGGTCATTCTGTCACACTTATTTCAACCTTTACCGCGACACATGTCTGCTCATTTCAGTCTGGCATTGGCGGTCATGCCTTTACTAGTGCACTGAAAACTCCATGAGAACAAGGCCCAGGCTCGTTTTGTTTCTTGCTGCATCTTCAGAGACTAGACAGAAGTACTCCAGTACTTCTGCTGTGGACCATCAAACCATGTTTATTGCATGAATAAATGCATTCACACACATTAATTGTTTGCAGGGCCACCCATTCTCAGAGTCCATGTAGGTCTTGGAAATACTTGGTGGTTCCTTTGTGCATTTAGGAGTTCTTGGTTCTGTATCTATGTCTGAAGGCAGAGCAGACTTCTACCTGCAGTGTCGTAAATTGACCCCAAGTGTACCCAAGTCATCACTCCTCAACATGGGAATGTTCTCTGAGAGGCAGATGCATTCAAGCCTTAAACTGTTCTGTAAGCCGTGTGTCCATTTGTCTTGGTGAACTACACATGAGGGTATGATTAAAAGTAATAAACACTGGTCAAGACTTGTTATAGTGATAAGTTAAATCTTTGAGGCTTTATTTCATTGGTGACATAGCTTCAGACAAAAATTTGAAAAATATCAATAAAACTGAGGTGTTATATTCCACTGTCTTAAAGGCAAGAAAATATCTTTAAAATTACTAAATGTATTTTTTGAAAAATTGCAACCATGAGAATTTACCTTTTACAGTATAATAGCTCTGTAACTGATTTTAGGGGAACAAAACCATGTGCTAACTCATATTAGGGGAAATTGAATATGGCAATGAGACTATCTTTTTAAAATGTATTTAGTACAGGGTCTCACTACACAGATTGGAATAGTGATCCTTCTGTTTTCAGCCTCTCAAATGCTGAGATTACAGGTGCATGTCACTACACCCAGTCTCAGCGCACCCTGAGGGCGGCACCAGCCCGGCACGCTGGGGATCGAACCTGTGGCCCCTGTGTCTGCCTAAGCAGGCACTTTAATCTGAAGAGCTATCTGGCAGCCCCAGTAAGACTATCTTTCATAGGTGATATCATTTTCTCAGGTTGGACAATACTGCATTGGCATACTACATAGGCTAGTGTGCCTGATCCCAACTTCAGGCTTCATGGCAATCGTACCTAATCTCGTCAGTGGCCAGCAGTAGGTGGCAGTTTTCAGCCTGGGGGTTGTGATCCTCAGCTGTGTTCATCAAGGATGTGTCTGTCAGATCAACTAGAATGACGAAGTACACAGCAATTTCTTTCTAGAACTGTTCACCTCTCCTCTGGACATAAGAGTAGAAATATGTGAGGCTGATGACCTTTTAAAAATAATCAAGTTTATTGTCACAAATTAGATAGACATAATGACCCCATTCATCTTAGGGGATGTGTACTTGTACATGATATATTTTAATTCCTCTTTCTCTCCCTTTCTTTTCCCTCTTTTTAACCATTCTTCTTCTCCTTATTTACATAAGTTTTGTTTCAGTTTTATTCTTGTTTTCTCCTTTTTACTTTCCTTTCTTCCTTTTCCCATCTCCACTCTCTGGTACCTCTTCCCATTTCAACATTGAGTATGGTATCAAGATGCACCCATTTATCTAGAAATGTCTCAAGTTTACCCATCTTTATGGCTACATAAATACATTATATACAAAAACTTTTTTTCATTCATTAGGTAATGGGCATTTGAGGACTTTCCAAAAATTAGTAATTACAACTTGTGCTGATATAAACATAAGTGTCCATGTATTGCTGTGGTATGATGCTTTTAATTCTTTTAGAACGATATAAATCAGGGGATATTTGTGTCAAATAGAACATCTGGATTGGTTTTTTATTAATTTTTTAACTCGTATTTACTTATTTATTTGGTATAGGATCTTGCTATGTAACTCTGACTCATAGTGATCCTTCTGTCTCAGTCTCTCCAGTGCTGGAATTACAGGCATGCACATCCACACCTAGTTTCAGTGGCCAGCACGGTGTGCCTGGGGTTCAGGGGCCAGCATTCCATGCAGTATTGGGGATCAAACCCAGTTCCTTGTGCTTGCCAGGAAGACCTGTATACCTCGGAGCTATCTCTGCAGCCCTGGATTAAATTTTTGAGGGATATCCACATTAATTTCTATAATGATTGCACCAGTCTGCACTCCAACAGTGCAGGATTTCTTTTCTTCTAACAGCTCCTTCAGCATTTGTTAGTGGTATCTTGATAATAACCATTCTTTTTGGAGTGAAAAAGAATCTCAGCTTTGTTTCAGTTTGCATCTCTCAAATGACCAATGGTGTTTGATATTTTTCATATGCTTATTTCACACTTGTACTGCTTCATTTGAAAAGTGTGTGCTCACCTGTTTTTCAATTGGCTCTTTAAATTTAAAGGGGTCTGACTTTTTCTTTCTTCCTTTTTCTTTAAATTTAGTATAGGGTTTCCAGCGTTTACAGGTTCTCATTACACAGATCAGACTTGTAATGATCCTCTTGTTTTCAGCCCCCCAAGCACTGGGATTTCAGGCACACACCACCACACCCAGTCTCATTCACCATCTCTGTGCACCCCTGGGAATTGAAGCCTGGCCACTGTGCTCTGCCTAAGCAGGAGCTTTGGTCTGCTGAACTAGTTGGCTGGCCCTGACTTTTTCAATTCTTTACATATTCTAGGTATTAGTCTTTTGTCTGAAGAACAGCTTGCAAAGTTTTTCTCACTGTTTGTTGTCTCTTCACTCTATTGGTGATTTCTTTTGCTGTTCAATAGCTTTGTAATAAAATGAAACTACAATTATTGATTCTTTGTATTTCCCATGTGCTTTTTCTCTTTTCTAGAACAACTGGTATTTATATTTTAATATTTAGGCCTCGGATCCACCTTGATTTTCAATTAATGAATAGAGACATGTGTTTAGTTTTGGCCTTCAGCATGTGGAAATCCATTTTTCCAGTGCCATTTATTAAAGAGGTTATATTTCTTCCAGTGAATATGTTTAGCCTCTTTAGAAAAGACAAGGTGGCTGATCATATTTAGAGTTGTTTCCGCATCTTCTAATCTGTTCCTTTTATCTTTGGGTCTTTTTTTTTTTTCTAGTACAATACTGTTTTTATCACAGTAGCTCTATATTATTATTTGCCAGGAATTGTGATGCTACTATTTTGTCTTTGTTGCACAGTATTTCCTTGCTATTCAAAGTCTCTTCTGGCTCCAGATGTATTTTGCAATGTTTTCTCTATTTGTGCAAGATATGATATTATTTACACTGGGATTATATTAAATGTGTATAACAATTTTGGAAATATAACATTTTCAATATGTTGGTTCTTCCAACTCAAGAACAAGGAATATTTATTCATTTTCTGATCTCTTCTTTGCTCTGATTTTTCAGAGTATTGTAGTTTTCCAAGTAAAGATCTCTTACTTCTTTCAGTAGATTTGTTTCCTAAGTATTGCAATTATTTTTGGAGTAGATTTTCATCATTTCTTTCTCAGTGATTTTTTTGTATATAGAAATGTTATTAATTTTGAATATTGACTTTGTATCCAGCTATGTAACTGAATTTTGTTATTAAATCTAGAAATCTTTTGGTGGAAATTTTTTTTTGGCAGAACCTGGGATTGAACTCAGGCCCTTGCACTTGCCAGGGAAGTACTTATTCTACTGAGCCATTTCCCGGGCCCTTTTGGTGGAATTTTGTGGTATTTATATGTAGAGTGGCATATCTCATGCAAATAATGAAAATTTAACTTTTTTATTTCCTAACGTTATTCCTTTTCTTTCTTTCTTTTGTCTGATTGCTCTGGCTAGTCTTTTTAGAACTATATTAAAGAGGTGTGGTGATGGGACACCTTTATCTTGTTCTTGATTTTATAGCAAAAGCTGTAGGCTTTTGACTGCTTAGTATGTTGTTGACTGTGGGTTTGTCAAAGAGAGTTTTAGTCAGGTTGAGATAAAAACCATATATTCCAATTTTCTGGTTTTTTTTTTTTTTGCATGAGTAAGTTTTGACTACCCTCATCAAAGAAAGAAAGAAGACTCAAATCCATGCAATTAGGAGTGAGAAGAGTGAAATCACAGTGGATTCTGCAGAAATCCAGATCCTCAATGCCTACATAAAGTAGCTTTGTTGTAATACAACGGAAAAATACATTAAAAGTGGACAGAGTCTTAGTTACCTATGAAAGTGGACAGATTCTTAGTTACCTATAAAATACCAAAGCTTATCAAGAAGATGTAAAAATTCTAAGTAACCCAATATCCATCAGTGAAAATGAACATGTAATTCAAAACCTACCAACAAAGAATATTCCCAGTCCTGATGGATTTATTTCTGAGTTCTGTAAGAAATTTAATCCACTACTTCTCAAACTCTTTAATGAATTGAAAGGAGGGCCATACTCCCAAATCATTCCTGGAAGCAAATAGCACCCCGATGCCAAAACCAGAAAATTATCCAGTCAAAAAAGAGAACTATAGGCTTGTCTCCCAAATGAACATAGATTAAAAAACCTTCAATAAGATACTAGCAAATCATCAAGAAGATTAATAACAAATAAGTAAAAAAGACATACTTCCAAGCTGGTTGCTGGAAACTTAAGCATGTATCCATCATGAGCACCAAGCAAAGTTACAAACAGTGTTAAATGCATAAAAAATATACAGCATACAAAAGGCTGGGAAATCCACAGATGTAAGAGCTCATGTAGGGTGGTAGCGTTGCAGGCATGTTTGTTTGTGCAACTGATATTTGCCTAAAAGCAATGATTATGTGCCAGCTTCTGGAAAGGTAACACAAAATTGGTGTCATTATCTAGCAAACTAGACTAAGCAGTAAAAAGATATATAATTTAAAATATGATAACTGGTATGAAAGGAAGAAACATGCAATGTGAGAAAAATATCTTAAGAGATCATGAATGGGTAACAAAGATGAAGTAGCCTTAAAAGACCTCTATAGGGTAAAATTTAGGCTTAGAACTAAATAAAGGAAATGATGTAATATGGAAAAAGAAAACACATGGGAGCAGAAACAACACATGGATGAAGAACGCAATAAGGGAATCACCTTTGTATGTGGGAAAAAATGAAAGAAAGGCATGTGGCTGAGCTAAAGAGAACACAGTGGTCAGAGATGAGTTAGGAGAAATGCAACAGTCATGAAAGGATGGGAGGACAACTGCAGATAATTTGCTTAGTTGGAAAAGAGTGAAAATTAAACCTCTCTGCCCCACTTCACCCGTCAGCTACTGAAGAGCGAGTGGGCACCTGTCTCAGTTACTCTCCTCTCATTGCTGGGACAAAGGCCCAAAGGAAAAGTTTATTTAGCACACAGTTACTGGTGATTTTAGTCCATACTCAGTTGGCGCCAAGCCAGACTGGCACATGGCAGAGGGCAGGAGTTCATGGTGGCAGAAGGCAGCAAAACAGCAAGAGCAAAAAGGAAGGAAGTAGCAGCAACGATGACTACAGAGAGCAAGTCCGTCTCTCTGTCTCTTATGTTACATTCAGGCTATCTGTCCCAGGTTAGGTGTAGCACTCACACCCATAATCCCAGCAGTACTCAGACCCATAATCCCAGCCTTGGATCATGAATTAATCACAGACTGTAGAATTGCACCTCAATGACTACATGAGTCTTTGGTGGCGGGGGAGAAATACACACAAACCATAACAGCACCATACTGGGCACTCCTTCCCATCAGCTGAATGCTGTTGCAAGGAACCGTGGCTCTGTCCAAAAGGGTGCCTGGCTGAGATGTGATGTTTTCCCTCCCCAGACTGGTGCTTACCCTTGGTGGCATTAGAAATATACATATAGTCTCATCTATTCCCTCATCATTATTAGTAAAAGAAAATTACAAGAGGGGAAAAGCCTTCAACAGAAGAAACTTCTTTAATCTAGTTATAACTAGATAATGTTTTACATCTGCTTCTGAGGCATCCCAAGGGGAGGATTTTTATTATTAGCATTGCAGGAGTTGTGCTAAGTCCACTTTCTGCCAAATGCTCTGGAAAATCCACTGACAGCCATGGCTGTTGTGCTGTTTGAAAATTACAAGTGCTGATAAAATGTCAGGAGCCCCACCTGCTCCAGTGCATCGGAAGAGGCTGAAAGGGTCCTTTGGAAGTAATAAGTGTGAAGAATGCGAAGCTTTTCCTTGGTGCTCTGAGAGTGGGGAGGGAATATTTTAAACACTTCTATAGACAGATCTTTCCTCTTTCGTCTGAAATGTTATACTTTCAAGGGTTAGGAAAGCAAAATATGATTTAGCATTTCTCCAGCCTGCCAGAGTATCTTTGCAATTTCTAACTCTAGAATGGGTTCATCTGGGAACCTTGTTAATTTCAGATTCTGCTTCCAAAGTTCTGACTGGACTCTCAGATTTGTACTTCTAATAGATTCCCAAGGATTCTGGCGGTGTGGGTGCACTGCCCACAATTTGCAAGGCGTTATATAATTCACTTTAGAAGGAGGGCGATGCTGAGCTATTGATACTAACAAGGCATAGTATCAATTTTGCCACTTAGGAATCTTATTGCATGGAATGTCTCATAAAAAAAATCTTACTGTGTTTTGGGCTCTTTTGTTTGTTTTACCTCTTACTTTCTTCAGTACCCAAATACCTTATTAGATAAAATACCCTAAAGTTCAACAAATTCATTGTGTCTACTTCCTAGTATCTCTAGCACAGCATCTTAATTTTTACAGCTCTTCTTTTCACGCCTCTATCATACTCCATCACATTATCCCTGAGCAGCCTAAACATCATCTCTTTTTGTATTTGGTGCAGGATCTCACTATGTAGCTCAGACTCTTAGTGACCTTCTTTTCAGCCTCCCCAGTGCTGGAATTATAGGAGTGCGCCACCATACACCATACCTGGTCTTGGTGGCTGGCTCAGCCCGCCCAGGGGCAGGGCTGGCAAGATGGGTGGTGCTAGAGATCGAACCCAGTCCCTGTGCTTACCTAAGTAAATGCTAAGTCCACTGAGCTATCTTGCCAGCCCTCCACATATCATCTTAACTGAATCTCATTCCTTATATCTCCTTTACAGTTTTCCACACAAGAAGCAGAGTGATTTTTCTGGAATGCACATCTTACGTCATGCCTCATTCTAAAATTCCTTCAATGACTCCATTAAATTCAGATAAAATTTAATGGAATTGTGAGATGAATTTTCTCTCTTATTCTGAAATTATGGTAAGGTCAAGGGATGAAGACGAAACACACTCAGTTTCTTTTATCCTAAATCCTGGTCCAGCTTCTACTTCAGGAAAGCATCAGATTAGCAAACATGTGTACAAATTAAATAAAGGCTGGCGTTTCCCTCTCCTTTCAGATATCCCTAGGGCCATCCAGGTAGCACATCCTAACCAGAAAAAAAAGACAGAAATTAATATTGAAAAGCATAGTTAGTAATAGTTAAGGTGACATATAACTAAATGGTCAGAAATAGACTCTTTAAAAAAATAGGCTCATAGACTATCATTTTTTCCATAGTATTTTCTTAAGATTTGTGAATACATAGTTTTCTTTCACTAGGAAATGATCTGTTCCATTAAGGCATAGGACATAATTGGTTTAGATTCTTTCTATATATGCGTAGTGACCAGTAAGCACTTTAGAATAATGGATACTCCTATAGTTATTGGACAATGTGTAGATGAATACATAACTTAGGAGGCAAGAAAAATGTAAGAATAGAATATATGAGTATGTATTAGGTCACTGCTGTGCAGAATCTAAGTGTGTGACATATTTATACAACATTAACTAACATCCCTTTTTAGACATAACTTTGTGACTCCAATCAGTATGGCATAGTAGGGATCACATATTCTCTCCCATCTGAAACATCCCAATTAATAATAAAATACATTAGTTAATACTTCTCAAAATATCGAGTACCAGTCAGTGAAACAGTGATTTTGAGAAACAAGGATGAATGAAATGCGCCCTGAGACATCCGTAGCTCTTGTCCCTGAGAGAGCTCCTGGGACACAGTGCTTGGAGGAAAGAAACACAAGAAGCCAGGAAGAGTTGTGAGAACAATCCCAAGAATGCAAGGACACCCAGTTCACCAGAAAGAGGTCATGTGGTAGAATGCAAAGTGATAGCCGTAGATATCTAAGAGGTTCTTCCAAAGGATCAGTGCATGAGTGATAAAAAACTATGTGAGATGACAGAAAAAGTTGTCAGAAAGGAGTAAAGATCTAAGTGCCAGAACTCACACAAGGCTGCAAAGACTGAAAACTGACAAGGATTGTAGAGTTAGCAGACAAGCACTTCAAAGCCAGCCTACACTCAAAAATTAAGCAGAGATATGGAACATCAAATAAATCAAACTGAAGTTCAATAAAAGAAAGAATAATATTTGAAACAGAAAAATACATTGAAGCAATTTAACAGTAGAGTGAACATTTCATTGCAGATTAATGTAACTGAGCTTTAAGTTGTGAATGGAAAATACAACCATGGTACTTGTTATGGTTTAGAGAGTAATGTCCTGCAAAAGCACCCGTCATTCAGAGATGGGGCTTTTGGAAGGTTGTTGGATTAGGGGTGTATGAAACTCGCTGGTAGATGGCGGGGTCTGGCTGGAAGGGGTCTGTCTCTGGTGGTGTCTCTCTTTCTAGCTCTGTATTTACTCTGATTCCTCCTCACTATCACATGCACAACTTTCTTCCTCCAAACCCTACCCCAATGCCCTTTCTGCTTTAGAGCCAGCTGACCATAGACTGAAACACATAAAAGCTATGAGCCAAAAGAAAAAATACACACAAAAAACCTACTTCTCCTTTAAATTGTGGGTGTTGGGTATTACGACCTAGCAATGGGAAGGTAATCAAGATAAAATAAAAACATGAAACACAATTGGTATAAGAAAAAGAACAACAACAACAAAAGGATCGGTGAACTCTTAGACCATTTCCAGGAGTCCAGTGTAAATGTAATAAAAGTTTCCAAAAAAGAGGAATGAAAGATGAAGCACAGATAACATTTTTCTGATACCCAGCTGAAACTTTCCAAATTTGAGGGAAACTAGAAACTTACAGACTCAATAAATAAAATTTAAAAAATTCATCTTGGGGCTGGGGAGATGGCTCAGTGGAATAAGCACTTCACTGGCAAGCACAGGGCCTAAGTTCAATCCCCAGTTCTACACACAAAAAAAATAAAATTAAATTTAAAAATATATTTAAAAATTCATCTTAAGAAATATGAGAGCATGACACCAAGATATATCAGTAAAGTTGTTCAAAGTCAGTAATGGAGTTCGTGTGTGTGAGTGAGTGTGTATTTGGTACAGGGTCCCACTACACACCTTGGACTCATAGTGATCCTCTGTTTTCAACCTCCCCAAGTAATGGAGTTCTTGTACAATGGTTCATGAGTTTAATTTTTTCTATGATTTTGGAAAACATGGCCACACTTGTGTTTGTGTGGGAAATATGATCATGGTTTGTGATTGTCACCTAGTGTACAGTTTGCAAATAAAAACAAAATCTTGCCAAACTCTTTTATTTGTGAACCAGATTGTTTACAAACAAAAGCATTTGTGAACAGAGGGACCACTCTATACATATAGAGGAACAATGTAAAACCATAGTAAACTTCCCAACACAAACAATAAAATAATGTGAGTGAAAAGCCACCTGGAAAATACTGAAAAAAAGAAGTGTGGGCTAAAATATCTATGCCTAACAGAACTCTCTGTTAAAAATGAATGTAAAGTAAAAAGAATTATAAAAGATACTATAAATGATTGCATTACCTAAACTAATTAGGTAAGTTAGAGAAAATGAACAAATTCTTAGCCACAAAATATTGGAACAAATCAAAATTAATCTATAGTAAGATTAAATTGACAATGTTTTTTAAAAAGTCATAAAAATGAGGACTAGAAGGCTTTTCTGATAAAGTTTATCAAATAAAGTAACCAATAGTATGCTTCATAATTTTTTCAAAAAAGCTACAAAATAAAGGGAATACTTTTTTCATTTCATGAAGACAATGTCATTATGAAATAAAAAAGTATAAACAATATAGAGCAAGGAAAGCACAAGTCAGCATCCATTATTAATATAGACACAGTGGCCTTCAGCAATAGTAGAAAAAAAAACATCAAGATGAAAAGAGATTACTTACTCTTACTGCAAATGTTAGTGAATTTGATTGGATTAAGAGTCATTTGGACAACGAGTAAACCACACTTCTGGAAACGCGCATGTGAGTCCTGCAGTGCGACTTGGGCACTGTGTGTGGGCCTGGCCTTGCCGCGTGAGCACTTCTTCTGCGCTACTTCCTCGTTGCTGTGATCTAAGCATCTCTGTTCTGCTGTTCTCTTCCCCCATGATGCTGCTGCCGTACAAACAACTGACCATGGTCTGTCTGTATGCCTTAAAACTATAACCCAAATTAAACCTCTAGTTGTTTAAATTATGCAATTTATAAAATAATTATATTTTTGGTTCTGCTTTTTCTCCCGGCTCTCCTTGTATATCTGACTGAAATCATCTGACTGCATCAGAATTGTATCCAATAGTCAAGCAACTCACTGCCCTTAGTTTGTCTCTTGAAAAGTCTTAGGACATGGACAAAATGTAGACTATGTTTTTACCAGACCCTAGCAAATTTTACCAGTCTTATTGCCAATGAAGCTTTTGTTTACTACTGAAACTTCCTGGGTATGGCCATTACTGTTCTTATTCCTATTTCATGTATTTGTCTATTTATTTTTTGGCGGAACCAGGGATTAAACTCAGATCCTTGAGCTTGCCAGGAAAGCACTTATTATACTGAGCCATCTCCCCAGCCGTCTCATTCCTATATTCATTCTGATTTTCTGAGTTTTAACTAAAATTAACCAACTGGATATGTTCACAGCATTTTAGGGCTTCTCTCGCCCACATTTCCAAACCTTTCTAAATGCTGCTGCCAACCAAGTTCCAAAGGCTGTTGAACCATGCACGCAGGCATAGTCACAGAAAGTCCAAGTTTTGGTACTGATTTTCTGTATTAAAAAGCATTCCCATTCCTGAGACACTATGCCCAGCACCCACAATTTGCCTGAGAGGAAGTACATGTTGAGAACAATAAAAGTGTGGTTCTTCAAAGGTGTAGGACAATTTTTAAAAGAGCCAAAGACTGTACTGGAAGAAGATGCCATGAAGATATTTCAGAAATCAGCAAGTCCCAGTGGTGCAAAAATGTAGATTTCTTTTGCAAAGAGAAGAGAGTTAAAGTGATGGCTGCCTGAGAAGAGCCACTAAGGAACCGGATCTCTGTTAGTCATTTCATAATATTCAGGCACCTGGGCACTTATAGGCCAGTGTGCTCATAGTCAGAGGAGGCCTGGCTACTAGTTCTGCTGAGAGCTGGCCCTAGTACCATCCAGGAGTTACTGGTCTTATCAACACATGAAAGGCAAGAGTCACTGGGTCAAGGAGACTTTCAAATAGATGTCAAAGCATGTTGGGGAGGCAAGCTAAGGAGGGCTTGGCCAGGCAGAGTGTGAAGCTGTAGGAGTTAAGCCAAGGGTACAGTGGCGATCCCAGGAAGCTGCGGATGCCAGCAATGTAAGATGCTTGCTAAATACATCCTTACTGAAGGATGTAAGTGGAACCTACCCAGGAGAGAGCACAGATGGGCTACAGTTGACAAGACATGCCCTTAGGGCTGCCCAGGCCCTTTGGGCTTCATATCTCGCATTGGGTTCCCTGGAAGTCAGAACAAAGACACATAGTTCATGGGAAGCAGGAAGGGTCCGGGGTCTACAGGGGTGCTCATGGCTGCATGGACACATGCAGCTGCATGCTCTGCTTGTCGACTAAGCATTTCTTTTATTTATCCATTTATTTATTTATGTATTTATTTACTTATTTATTTAGTTTTTTTTTAAGGGAAGGGTCTACAGAATGTTCAGGGTTTCACTACTAGATCGGACGTGTAGTGATCCTCCTGTTTTCAGCCTCCCAAGTGCTCAATTGCCGTCTCAGCGTGCCCCAGGGGTAAGGCAGGTGCAGTAGGCCCGGGGATTGAACCCCAGCCCTCTGAGCTATTTGGCTGGCCCTAAGTGTTTCTTAATCCAACCAAGAGGTCACTGAATTAGCTAGGTATATAAATGAACTTCTTCAACCTGATGAAAAGATATCTATGGTACAAGAATGAAAGTATTCACCTTGAGATATAGAACAAGATAATGATTCTCATAATTGCCTTTTCTGTGTAAGTTTGTACAGCAGATTCTAGCTGGGACAATTAGGTACAAAAAGAAAAAAAAATCATGCTTGAAAGAAGTGAAATTCTCTCTGTCTCTGTTTCTCTGTCTGTCTGTCTGTCTCTCTCTCTCTCTCTATGTATATACATACACATTATATATACTATATATTTATATATATATATATATATATATATATAATTTTAAGAACTGCACATGAAAACCTATTATATATAATAGGCATGTTTGGCAAATTTATAGTATGTAAGACCAACATACAGTAATTAATTGCATATAGTTTAGCAAAAGTATTTTGAAAATAAACTATAAAAATCAATTTGTAATAAAAATCACAAAAATTAAAATACTTAGCAAGTAATTTATCTAAAGACATCCAATATACTATAAACTAGCACACTAATAATTAAATAATGAATAAAAATGAAACAATATTTCATGTTAATAATTTGAAAGGCTTGATATTGTTTGGCATAATAATTTCCAATTAGTGTATGGATTAGATCATTAAAAATATTAGTTAATACTTTTGCAGATGTTGACAAGCTGTTCTTAAAATTTATATGAAAATCCAAGAGACACAGACTCATGCAATGGTTTTGAGAAATAACAATGCTAAAACAGTGTTTCCAATTTTAAAATTTAGTACAGAGGTCTAGCTATCAAAATGTTAGGAATACTAGCATAAGAGTAAACACAGATCAGTGTTTTTACAGATACAACATGAAAATCCAATCAAAAAACAATAGATTGGGTTTTATCAAAATTAAAAACTTGTGTTACTTTAAAGCCTAGTAACAAAGATAAAGGAAACTCAAAGAATGGGACAAAATATTTGTTAATCATACATCTGATAAAATATTATACAGTAATTTTATAATTCAAAAAAAGACAAAAGGTCAATTCAAGGATTTATAAATAACTTGAATGGACACTAGTCTTAGAAAGCAAACCTCTTAGTTATTTTCCCATTTCCCCGTCCTCCCTTCAACCCTTCCTAATCTCCCCATTTATAAGGGCTTTGTTCCCATTTTCTCTTTTCATTCTTTTTCTTTTTAAACCCTTCTTCTTCCCTCTCTTTCCCCTCTGCTCCTGCTTCTCCCCTTCCTACGAACAAGATCTTCTTACTTATCAATGTACACTCTCCATTTTTGTTCTTACTCAGTCTGGGTTTTTCACACAATAAATGTGATCATGATGTAGAACAAAGCTGCATTAATGAACATCTTTAAAAAGAAAATGCGCGAGTGCTCGCTAGACACACGGAGCAGTGGCGCGGCGCAAACCCACATCGCTGTATGGGAATGTTTCATACTCTACAGCATAGCTACAGTGAAATAAAACTGACCGTTTTGGAAAAGACATGGAAAGATTGGAAATCTTGTAAAATATTAATAAGATTATGTAATAATCAAGGCCTGGTTAAAAAAAAAAAGTTACACAGCTCCTGAACGTATTAACATAATGGTGCCATAATGAACCAGTAATTTTAGTTTTTGGAATGGAAAACACATTTACACATTACACTTTGTATACAATGTTTGTAAAAGCATTTTTCATAACAACAAATAGGGAAAATGCCCAAATCTTCAATAACTGATGAACATATAAGTAAAACAAAATTTGGCATTTCTATATAGTGGAATATAAGCATAAAAAGAATGTAAGATCTACTAATACACGTTATGAAATATGTCTTGAAAATATTCAGCCAAATGAAACAAATCAGAAAACAATCATCATTATAAAATGTCAATTATGTGCCATGTCTACAATCAGCAGGCATATAGAGCTAGAGGTGGATTATCGGTGGCTGGTGGCAGAGAGCTGAAGTGAGGCTAGCCAGTGACTTAGTGAATAAGAGTGCTCTTTTTGAACAAATACAAATGCTCTGGACTGGAGAGTTCGTTCGGTGGTCTAAGTGCCTGCCTGGAGAGTGCAAGGACCTGGGTTTGATCCTAAGTACTTCCGGCCATTCCAGCCCTCGAGCCCCGGGTGTGCCTTGCAAGCCACCAAAACCAGGTATGGTGATGCACACCTCTAATCCCAGTGCTGGGGAGGCTGAGACAGGAGGACCAATATGAGTCTGAGCTACATAGTAAGACCCTGTACCAAGTAAATAAATAAATAAAACATGTTTTAAAAACATTCTTGAAATACAAATGCTCTGATATCCAATACCTCTATCTAATGACCATGACCATTGTTGGTGAGGTAGTTTTTGTATGCATAAAAATATATGAATGCATACCCTTCAAATTTTAAGATAAACATTAACATATAAAAATTATAATCTTCTCATTGTTTGACAAGGCATTGGTGTAAGGTAACTGGATGAGTTTTATAAATATCTACTTTCATAAACCTCTACTTTTGTTTCAGGAACTGGGATCAAATACATATTTAGCATGAATAGGTAGAACTTCCAAAATTCATCAACGCAAAAGCAACTGAAATTAAAATAAATACTGGTTGACAATTTCACCAGATATTTCAGTAGATACAGATTGATGTTAAATTGGTACATGAAAGCTGTTAGAATTATTAGCTTTCAGGGAATTATGGTTTAAAAGAACCAATTATATTGCATTCTGTACCTAATAGAATGACAAATGATAAGACTTGACTACATTTATTGTAGGAGAGATCATGCAGAAGCCAAAGCTCATGCATTGCTCTAGGGATTATAATACAGTGCAGTGGTCTTACATTACAGTTTGGCAGAGTTATAGAGTTGAGAACGTATTCACCATATTTTAAAACCATTTCACTCTCAGACATAAACTAAGAAATAACAAAATGTACACACAAGATATATACATAAATGCCTATAGCAAATTGAATGAAAACCATATTGCTAGTCACAAAGGAATAATTTGTGGCTATCCCCCATTCAGTGTATTACTATCCCACTATAGAGAAATTATTGACATGTGCAGACATAGGATGTCTCAAAATAATTATTCTGAATGAAATAGATCATACAAAGAAGTATATCCAGTAAAATTTCATTATATAAAAATCTCAAAATAAAATTTAATCTATACTAATGATGAGCAGATCAACAATTGCTTGGGGAGTAAGATAAAGAGATAAAGAGGAATTATGGGATTATGAGATGAGGAAACTTTTGAGAATGGTAAATCTGATCAATATACTATGGTGATGAGTTCATGGTTTTATATATCTATATCTATATCTATATATATTTAAGATCTACTAGTAATTTCTCTTAGCCACTGAAAAAGAAAGATTTGTGCTAATATTGTTTGGACAATTAAAGGCCAGTATCTTGTACTCTAACTAATTTAAAGATAAAAGTACACAATGTATTAATGATCGTTACCTTCCTATTATCTTATTTTAAAATTTTGGTTTTCCTCATTAAAATAAAAATTATGATACTGTACACATTAAATATGTACAGTTTACAGCATGTCAATTATTTACTGATGGAATATATATATTTTAAATATTTTTGCATAATAAAAATTAATTATAAGTATAAATTATATCAAAATTGAGTGAAATTTTGTGGGCTTTTTATTTGATTTGATGTTATTATTTGAAGTCACAAACAATTTATTAAGACAAATCAGGGATAAAGATAATAATGTTTTAATAAAGATGGAAAATCATTTTTATTTAAGGAGTAAATTCATGCATAGACAGGTGTATGGCACCAGGTAATAGTCAACTTGGGGAATAAGTATTTTTATAAATATGAGAAAAACATACTAATCAATGTTGGACCTTGTGCTCTATGTTCCGAGTGATTGTGTAATCAAGAGATACATAGTTATAATGTGTGATCCAGTTCCAATTTTTTTTTCTTGTTTTTTTTGGTACTGGGGATCAAGCTCAGGACCTTGTGCTTGCCTTGCCAGGCAGGTGCTTGTACCACTGACCTATCTTCCCGGCCCTAGTTCTGATTTTTCTTTTGCTTCAATAGTTCCAGGTGCCCATTTCACTGAACCTAAAAGCTGCAGAAGGGAAGCTGTCTTCCTCGCAGTTCTGACTCCAGATTTCATCCAGCACCTCCACTCAACATCTGTCAGTGCTCTTCTGAGACTGTTGCTGAGCACATGAATCAAGGATGCCCATATTTAAAGCGTCCCGTGAATCATTAACATATATAAAATCATTTTTAATGCTGCTTTTCTCACAGATCTTGAGGTTGTTTATGAACATATGAAAATGGGCCAGTTCTTTTAAGTGATGACTTATTTTATATGGTATTAATATGGCTTATTTACTTCTCCTAGCACTTAATAGGCATTTGAGGTATTTCTAATCTTTTGCTACCACTAGGCTGCTGTCTTAGTTGCTTTTCTCTCATTGTTGGGAAAAAATACCTGACACCTAAAATTAAGGAAGCAAAGGGTTATTTAGCTCACTGTTTGTAGAGGTTTCTGTTCATATTTGATTGGCTTCAAGGCACAATGGCACATGCAAGAGGACAGCAGTTCCTGGGCAGAAAAACAGAAAGTGCAGAACACCAAAAACACCTTGGTTGCCCTCATCCTGTCGTTCTGAGCATTCTTTACTTCTGAGCTGCTAATTTGTCTCTTCCATGCAGTCATTATGAATTTTCCCTGAGTGTTCAAAGTGAGTCCCATGACCAGAGAACATGTCCATGGTTGCAGAGGTAGATTTGTGAACTCTTATATGTCACTGATTTTTCTGTGTATTTTGGAATTGTTTCGGTATTTCTGTATTGGGCTGTGACTGATACTCATTTTCTTCTCTGAAAGAACTGCTTTCCCCACCTTAGCATTATTTTCAAGACTTTTCTTCATGTGCTAGCATATTAGTTTGTTTTGTTTTTACTATATAACTAATAAACTATCTTCATTGTTCAGATACTGAAACTAAAGAACAAAGACACAAAATGTTGCATCTCATGCTGGTGCAAGAGAGACTAGCAACTCCATTCTGTTTCTTTTTTTTCATAATTTTATTGATAAACAAATAGCAATTAGACAGTTTCAAATCAAAT
>NDGN011358590.1:0-29869 GCA_002564285.1 Tympanoctomys barrerae | reverse complement strand
TAAACTCAGGCTCTTGCACTTGCCAGGGAAGTGCTTATTCCACTGAGCCATCTCCCCGGCCCTCATAAAAGATGTCTAACTGGTTATTTTATTTTTTATTGAGATGGAACTCATATAATATTGACCATTTAAAGATAAAAAATACAGTGGCAGTTAATACAGTCATAAGGCTGTGAAAGTACAATTACTTGGTTCCAAAATATTTCCATCATTCCACAATAAAATGCCGCACCTGTTACATAACCACTCTTTGTGCTCCAGTCACCAATCTGCACTCTGTTGCTGTGAACTTACCTAGTCTAGACGTTTATGTTAATGGGATCGTGCAACACGTGACTTTTCATATCTGTCTTCTTTCAATTAACATGTTTTGAGGTTCATCCACATCGTGGGGACTGTAAGTACTTACGAATTAAGAACACATATGCTATAACACTTTTTATGGCTAAATGGTATTCCGTGGTATGGATTTCCTACGATCTGTTTCTCCATTCAGCCAGTAGGAAATGTTTGAGTTGTTTCCATCTTTTGACTGTTGTCAGTAGTACTGCTGTTCACACGCAAGCATTTGGCAATTTTTGCTTTTCTTTTGGGCATACACCTAGGAGTGCATGGCTGGCTCATGGTATCATTTGATGTTTAACTGGTTTTCATAGTAAATGACTTTTCCTCTCAACAGCATAGGTGGTTTCTAGTGCATTTATCATGCCTTTATCAATACTTATTTTTCTTTTCTTAGTTATGATACCCAACCTGGCTGGTGTGATGTGTTATTTTGTTGTGGTTTTAATTTGCATTTCTATTAAGGCAAATATTTGGGCATTTGTGTGTGTGTATATATATATTCTCTGGAGAAATGCTACTTATATCTTCTTTTTAAAAAATGCATTTGGTACAGGGTCTCATTATGTAGCTCGGACTCTTTTCAGCCTTCTCAGTGCTGGGATGGTGGGCACGCACCAAGCCTCAGTCCCTGACCTTGTCTAGGCAGATGTCAGGCCGCTGAGCTATCTGGCCAGCCCTTCTATTTATATCTTTCTCCTAGATTTTAATTCAATTGTTTGCTTTTTTGTTTTGGAGTTGTAATTGTTTTCACTTATATCTTAGATATAAACATATTTTTCTTATTCTACAGATTGTCTTTTTATTTTCTTAATAATAACTTTTGACACACATTAAAGTTTTTAATTTTGGCAAAATAATTTATTTTTTACTTTGTCAACCATGCTTTTGGTGCTACCTGTAAGGTTAAAAAGACGCACTCCTATGCATTCTCCTAAGAGTTAATGATTTTAGCTCTGATATTTATGTCACTTGTCCATTTTAACTGAAGTTTTACATTTTCTGTGAAGTAAAGAACCAAGGTCAGGGCTTGCAAGATAGCTCAATGGACTAAGTGCCTGTTTAGGCAAGCTCAGGGGCTGGGGTTTGATCACCAGTACCACATACCACACTGGCCCTGCCCCCAGGGCACACTGAGCTGGCGATGGAGTCCAGGCGTGGTGGCACATACCTGTAATCCCAGCTGCTGGGAAGGCTAAAAACAGGAGGATCACTAGTCTGAACTGTGTAGTGAGACCCTGTACCAAAACAAAACAGAGCGAAATAAAACAAAAAATTAAAAATAGAACCAAGGTGATTCATTCATCTGTATATTGACAGTGTCATAGGTTGGAGAGATTGTTCTTCCTCCATTGAATAATCTTGGTACCCCTGGCAAAAATAAATTGACCACAAATACATGCTTCTGGATTTTAATTCTATTCCATTGGTCTATATGTCTGTCCTTGGCCTGGCACCACACTGATTTGATTTTTGTAGCTTTGTAGTAAGTTTGAAGTGTGAATTGCCTTCATTGCTCTTTTTCAGGGTTGCTTTGCTTCTTTGGGATTCTTGCCTTTCAGACGATTTTAACCAAGTTGGAAGTAAGTCAGTAAATGAAATATAGTGTTTTCAGAAAATGGTGCTGGGGCAATTGGACAATTACAGGAAAAACATGAATCTTGACCCATGTCCTGAGACTTAGATCTTATACCCAAATTCACTCAGAATGAATGACTAATTGAAGTTATTAAGCTTGATAAAAATAGAAGAGAATCTTTGGTATCATGGACTTAGACTTGACCCCCAAAATGAATACAAAATTGAGAAATCTGACTGCCTCAAAATTTAGAAGTTTTGCTTTGCAACAAGTATTGTTAAAAGGATTTAAAATAACAAACTATTGACTGGAAGGAAACATTAGTAAACCACATATCCACAAAGCACTGTCATCTCGAATGTATGAAGAACTCGCACAACTCATTAGTAAAAATCCTAAAGAATCCGATTAGAAAATGGTCAAAAGACATGAAGAAATATTTCACCCGCAAGGATGCAGATGACCGATTCGCACCTAACAAGACGCTAATCTGTCATCGGTATCTGGCTGTTAGGAAAATACAAACGAAAACCACAATGTGCTTTCACTCTGTATCTGTTAAACCTGAAGCAGAAACCAGTGACAATACGGAGTACAAGCAGGCTGCAGAGAAGTGGAACCGGGTGCACATCTACTGGTGGGAATGTTAAGTGGAACAGCCGTTCAGGAAAATAATCTGGCCAGCTCTGATTTTTCTTATTCTTTTTTTGTGAAACACTTTAATGCAAGGTTGGCCATTTCTTTAAAAATGAAACATGCAATTATTGTGCAAACCAGAAATTGTACTCATGGGCATTTATCCTAGAGAAATGAAAATTTACATTCATATAAAAAACTTGTACACCAATGTTTATAGCAACTTTGTTTGCAATAGTCAGAAAGGAAGAAACAACAACCAAAAAAGAAACAACCCAGATGGTTGAACAAATGTGGTACTTCCATAT
Source organism: Tympanoctomys barrerae (assembly GCA_002564285.1). Classification (NCBI taxonomy): domain Eukaryota; kingdom Metazoa; phylum Chordata; class Mammalia; order Rodentia; family Octodontidae; genus Tympanoctomys; species Tympanoctomys barrerae. The sequence continues at coordinate 27,004 of NDGN011358590.1, read as the reverse complement.
CATGGAAAATTACTCAGGAACACAAAGGGACAAATGACTGGTACATGAAACAATTCAGATGAATCTTGGGGTGACAGTGTTGTCTGAAGAAAAGCCAGCCTCAGAGGCCCATGTTGTGTAACTCCAAGTGACAGGAATGAGAAGGTCAGTGTCTTCCAGTGGTTAGAGATGGGGAAGGAAAGGAGGTGGGTGTTGCTATGAAATGGTCTTGAGAGAACTTCTTGCTACGGGAAGAGTCTGGACTGTGTCAAGGCTGGCCTCCTGGTTGTGGTGGCGCATAGTTTTGCTAAGGTATCCATAGTTTTGCTATGGAGAAGGGGGTAATGCATACGCAAGATCTCTTGGCATTATTTCTTACAACTGTGTGGAAATCTATAATTATATCAAAATTAAAGAGTTAATTAAAAGAATTAGTACCTAGTCAAACATGGTAGTACACAGTGTAATCCTAGCTACACAGGAGTCTGAAGTGGGAGGGTTACAAGTTCAAGGATAGCCTGGACAACTTAGCAAGTCCTTGTCTCAAAATAAAGTAAAAAGGGTGGGGGACATAGCTCAGTGCTGGAGTTCTCGGTTGGCATATGTGAGGACCTGGGTTCAAACCACAGTACCACAAAAAGAAAGAAAACAATCTGTGATACATTATTTACTTTTTTTCATTTGTGATAAAAGCCCAAGGCCCCTTGGTGTGTAACAAGTGAGCCTTCTTGGTGGCCTAGTGGGGGTTCAGATGAGGATACTCAGTGTTTCTTTATTCAATTTTCTTTTGGCTGCAAAGCACTGGCTTTTGGGATGCTTGCAACTGTCGAAGTTTTAAGTTGTTTTTCTTCTAAGTCATATATGTTTGATTTGTGCCCATAACAGACAGGGTTTAAAGACTAGAAACATAAGGAACCTGATGATGACATACAAGATAATTAGAGCAAAAAATGGCAAGTCTACAATTCTGCTTCAAAATTACCTTCACCAATCTGTAAATTGCATTCATCTGACAAAAACCCTTATATAGAATATCAAGATGTCTTTGGTACTTCAAAAACAGTGTTAAAAAAAAAAGAAAATAGGGTGACAATTCTATCCAATTTGGTTTCTCACTGTGGAGAATACTCTACCCACACCTCCAATGTGTTATTTGCAGAGTCAGTGCTTGCAAATAGTGGCCCGAAATCTTTCCCCTCCTGTCATTTATAAATAAAACATAGAAATTATAAAAATAAATCAATAGTATTTTAAGCTAAAATTTCAGAATTTCAGAGATCAATTCTTAGAAGATAGTTTTGGCTTATAAATAACCAATTCTTTATGGTATACATTCAATCCCTAAACTACATATGACAGAGGCTTTAGTGTCTTTGATAGAAAATTATGCTTTTTTTTCACAGAATTTAATAAAAATCAAAGTCTGTGTATTTGCCATTAAATGATATGAAATAAACTTTGTAATGACTGCATAACAAGGAGTGCTGATTGCATTAAAGGAATCTTTAGAGAACAGCGTTAAGGAACTCTGATATAATTTGCTCAAAGCTGCAGATCATTCCTTTGTCGTACACTACACCAAAATGGCAAAACTATTTTAAAATTTTTCTGAGCAGGGTTGCAAGGAAAGGCATTTGCAAGTCGCATATGGCTAGGCAATACTGATGTGTGTTCATGAGTTTGTCAGCTTTAAACCAGCCTGTTCCTGTCAGTTGTCATGGCCCGCTGTCTTTCTCTCGCGCAGTCAGGAAATGAAAGGGCTCAGGTTGATGGCACAGTCTTCATAACTGAAGCTCAGCCTCAGCTCGGCATTGGTTGAAGCCCAGATTTCAATCCTTGTCTGGCGTGGAGTTCTTGGTCCAGCAGAGTACCCGGTGCACCTGGCCACGCAAAGTGTGGGATGACGTCAGAAAAGTAACGCCTGCCTTCCTTATTGTGTTTCTGAAGCCCATCAAATAATGCATCAGATTTTTGTTTTTAACTTTTGGCTTCTTTCTCATCTGGCCTATTTTTTAATTCAGTAAAAAACTAAAATAACATAAAAAGAAATAAGAGAAAAGAAAGTTTCAAGTTGGACCAGCTTCAGAGTTGGTTATTTCAGAAACTCTTTGAGGATCTAGGTACTTTTTCTTTCTTCTTCCATCTCCCATGGATCATCTTAGCTGTTCCCGAGGTCACAAGTTGGTGGCCACAGTCTAGAGATCCTGGGTAGCTCATGACAGTATCAAGTGGGAAAGCCAGCTCCATTGCCTACTGTGCCTGCTTTTAATCTCCCAGCGAATTTCCCCCTCTCCTCCGCTAGCGCAAAAGCTCCTGTGTCCACTTGTTGGCAGAAGTTCTCGATAAGCTCAGACCGTGCTGGAAGTGAGGCACCTACACAGAATTGATATTCTATGAGCACCAACAAAGAGAGAAATGTATTTTGAGTATGCAACCATCAGGATCTACTATAAGCTACAAGATGACATGCTTCATTTTCATTTCATGTGGCAAGGACCATGAAGGGCAATTAAGTAAATACACCAATAGGATCAGAACAGAAGATTCTCAGTACCTGTTCACAGGACTTGAGCTTTGAGACACGCGTTAGCTGCCAACACACATCAACAGTGTGCAACAGATACAGGATTGCCATAGTGATTGTGAGAATAGGTCTGTGTTGAATTCTAGTTCTGCCATTTGCCAGCCAACTTGCCTGAGATGAGCTGGGTGACTGTCTTCAGCTTACTGTATAAAAATAAGGATTTTACAGAATTATAGGAATAGGTGAAACAATGCATATAAAGACTAGCACTGGAGTCCAATGCATAGTTAGCAACCGACGAAAATTAGGTGCAGGTTTGCTGGCATCGATGATGAGAATAGGCTAACTGTGGCTTTGTGCCTCCCAACAGCTGCTGTTCCTTGCCTCCACTCTTGCTGCTGGCCATTCTTCCCTCTCTTGAGTCTTTCTTTATACACCAGCCAGCGTGGTGTGTTAAAGATATGTAACAATAACGCCATTCTTTTGCTGAAAACCCTCCTGAACTTGGAGCTCCAGTCTTTTTTTTTTTCTTAAGTTTTGAGATAGGGTCTCACTAAGTCACCAGATTCCCAGGCTGAGCTTGAACTTGCAACCTTCCTGCCTCAGTCTCCCAGAGTGCTGGGATTTCAAGCTTGTGCCACTGCGCCTCTCCTGTGTTGCCCTTCTGAGCAAATGAAGCTGGCCCCTCCCTCTCCCATAGGCTCCCGTCACCTCTCCTGGCCTCAATGGGATGTGACACTCTGGCCAGGAATTATGGGCATCTCATCCCAAATTCTGCCTTGTGCACACTGACTTCTTCGAGTGGCAGAGCTCACGTCCTCTCAGTGCTGCTGTCTTTCTTAGGTCCCTGGGCACCATCATGCCAGCCTTGGGAGTCTGATGGAACTTCTGTCTCTGAAATAATACCACCAAGAAAGGTCTCCCTGCTCATCTCTCTCCGCAAGTCCCTTCCCACCATCCTGTCTTCTCATGTACCCCAACTTCTTAATTAAAATTCCTATGTTACACTGCTTCTTCATTCCTTCAAAAAAACAGTTATGGCTTAAGCAAATACCTTCCTTGTCTCTATGCTGACTACTGTTCTCCCTAAATCAAAGTTCAGAGCAATTATTTCTGAGTATGATTTTAGGTCTAGGATTTTAAATTTATTGCCTGCATTCCCTGAATTCCTGCATGAATCATCATGTTAGAAATCAGCATTAATATTAGACTTAGGGGAAACCTTTAACATCATGGCTTTTAAAAAATCAGAATGGCCCTATAGAACTGCTGGCATAATGAAGGCGTGGACTTTTAGAAAAAGGTCTTAGAAGTTCAGTTGGCATATCTGCTTCCCGCTTCACCCATCCAGCTTGCGCACAAAGTCAGAAAAGACAGTCCTGAGAGGGTGCAACTCACTGGAGCTCACGGGGGAGTGGGCGGGCCAGGGGTTCTGTCCCAGTGCCTCCCTCACTAGGGCGTTCCCAAGAATCTGGTCATATCTTCAATAAATGGTATGGCTTGGATTGAAGATCAATAAAGACCTTTTTTTTTTTTTCCCACAGGCTGAACAAAGTTAATTTATGCCTGATGAGCAAGATTGCTTTCTATCGCTCCCCACCTTCTCACGTGACTTCCCAGTCTGGCTTCCAGTGAATATTTCTGGGAATCATCTGACCAGCCAATGTGGCTGCCCCCACGTAACCAGAGCCACAGCTTGCGATGGGGATGCTTTTGGTTGAATGTGGAAGGATTTGCCTTGTTTCTACCTGATTCCCCCTGGCAATGTGACATTTTTGGCTGTCCTGACAGGGAGCTGTTATCTTCAATGACCTACAGAGACACGTATTTTTTGGTAGCAGTTTTTCTCATAGCTGGGTTTTTGATAAGAACAAATACAAATGTAAAACTTCATGTAAAAATATTTGGGGTGTCTCAGCTTCTTGAGTTATGGAAGTGGATTAGTGACTTCTCTTTGTGTGCTCTCTGTCCATGTGGCGAGCCACACACCAGTAGCTGAGGTTGAGGCCACGGCCTCCACCGCTCCTCCACACCAAACTTGCCGAACTATGTGAAATTCAGAATTAATTTTTTCTTTCTTTTGCCAAGAAACTTAACTGGCTACTGAGAAACAGTGTGCCTGCACATTCTGAAACACAGTTTCAGGCAAATTCTGAATTTTTCTGTGTGAACTTGTGCCTGTTCTCCAGTGTGGGGTGTATTATTAAACCAAGAATCGCCCTGGGAGGTGAAAGCCAGAGTAATTCAAAGAGGAGTCGGAGTCCACCGGGATCTGATGCGGATGCCCCGCAGGCTGGCTTCGTTTGTCATTCACGCTTCACCTTTTTTATTCCAAGGTGACTTTTAATTCTACGCTTATATTATGCATGGGGGTCAGAACAGCCTTCTTCAGATGTTGCCATCCTTCCCCAGGACTGGCTCTACATCTGGTTTTCGGCAACTACAGTCTCCCTCTTCATGGGGAAGCTTGGCCGCGTTGGTCATCGCTGTTTCTGATCTTGGTCATTGTATAGAGCCTCATTTACACATGACCTTGGGTTAGTGAGAAACAAAACAAAAAACGCCCAGCCTCCTGCCTCGATTATATCACAATGCCCAGGCTGACTCAGGAGCTTCGTGCTCCTGGAGCCAGAGCAGGCATCTGCTTCCTGCACCCTCCTTGCTGCGCAGCACTGCCCAGCTTCTGAGCGTGGGGCTCGACCGTCCCAGACCTGGAGGTCAGGTTCAGAGTGATGCACAGCACGTTTCCGAACCGCTGAGCTTCCTCTTTCAGTCTTTTTTTTTTTTTTTTTTTGTTTCTCCCTGCATGGACAGGGCCATCCCTCCCTGAATCCAGCTGCAGAGAATCTGGCCTCCAGCCAGCCTCAGAGATGCAGTCATGGGCAGCCCTGGCAAAGACTTGCAATCTGATGCAGGCCAAGGCCCAGGGGCACCAGCCTGGAGCAGCCTTTATCTTTCTGAGTACAAATCATGGTCTCCACATGGGAAGTCACAACAGATGGGGTCCTGAAGTCAATCGGGTCTTGCCCAGCCCGGCATGTTACCAATGGGGAAACGCAGCAGATGTGAGACTGGCTCTGGGTCACATGGCTGGGCAGGGGGCCGCGGGAAGGCTGGGTCCCAAGTGGAAAGTCCGTATGAGGTCAGAGCTCACTGCTCAGGGGCTGGTAGTGGCGGACCAGAAGAAGTGTTAAGCCCTCGTCCTTCACCTCAGCCTCTTTCTCTTTGTACTTAACCTGATCATCAGAAATCCCTGTTCCCACCTGTGGTCAGGTGCCTGGGCAGCACACTGTTCCCTGCAACTACGATGTCATCCTGTGCCCACACACCCAGGGCAAGAGGCAGACCCTCAGGAGGGCTCCTGGCCATCCAGTGCTGGCCCTGCAGGCCCATTCCTCCTAGGTGTGATGCCAGCTGGGGCAACAGGGTAGTGGTGGCCACTAATTGGTGAAAGATGTTTCCGATTATTTTGGGCACCAGCACTGCTGTTAAAAGCTATGACTGTTGGAGAGATCCAGCGTTGGGGATGGTGTGGGGACAGGGCAAATATCTTGTTTTAGGGATGAAAAGCCTCTTGTGTCAGCTTCACAGGGCTAGGCAAGTGTCACCTAGCATTGCTCCCTGATGCCAGGATCTTGTAAGCTGCTGCAGTTGAGAGAGGACATATCCAGAAGAGAGAAATAAAAACTTTGCTCTTCACAGGTTGTCCGCTCTCAACAAGCGGGTGTGTCACCTGTGACCAGAGACAGCTCCTTTGGCTTGGGCATGGGCCAGGCTGGTCTCCACAGGAAATGGCCGCTGTTTGAGCCCACTGGTGCATCTTGCAGGCGCAACCTTGGGAAACCTTCCCGGGAAGGAGCTGGACGGAGAAGAGGGCGGTGTGGGAGGGGAACTTGTCACCAGCCTGGTGGTCCGCGCGCCAGGCAGGAGGGCTCCTCCCGCTCCCGCCCCCGCCCCCGCCCCCGCCCCCTGCAGGGCCTCGGCTGCCCCCGCGCGCGCAGAGTACTCGTGCCCCGAGTGCGCGCCCGACTGCTCCGCGCACCTGCCGCGGACGCCCGTGGGTCTGACCTGCAGGCGGGCTGGCGGCGCGCACAGGTGGCGGCGATTGGGCAGGCGGGGCCCGGAGGGTGACGTCACGGGCTCCGGTCCCGGCGGCAGAAATAGGGCAGCCGCGGCGACTGTGGCACAGCAGCGGCCAGCGGCGGCTCGGAGAGCAGGAGTCTCCCAGCCTCCAGCGCGCCCGAGACCCGCCAACAGCCGGAGAGGCCGATCGGAAGCCGCGGGGCCGGTTGCTGCCGCCGCCACCACGGGGCGCCCCCTCTCTCCCGCCCGCATCCGGCCACCTGGTTTTCCCCTCGGCCCCAGCCGCCGCAGGTAAGCGGGTGCAGCTCCGAGCAGGCGCGGGGTGCTGACCACCGCCAGCCAGCGGGTCCCGGCTCGGCGTTGGGGTCCAGGCGCCCGCGTCTCGCTGCAGGGCCCGGCGCGGGTGCTCGCGTGTCCTCACTGCCCGCGCCTGCAGAGCCAAGTTTGCCCGTCTGGCCGCAGGCGCGGGACCACAGAACCGTGGCTCCGCGGTGCGACCATGTGTGGGGCAGGACTCGAGGTGAAGGCTAGGGCGCCGCCGGGCGTCGGGCCAGGTCCGCGCTGTAGACCGCGGCGACCCCGCTAGCGCGTGGGGTGCCACGCACAGTCAGCTGCAGGCGCTGTGTGTTCGGGCTCGGGACCCTAGGCGGCTTCAGTGGAGCCGGGCTAAAGGCAGCCCCTGGGCTCAGACCCGCTAAGTGCCCAAGTGCTCAGCCAGGGGCAGGGGTGGTCATCCTCGGGGTCTCCTTCCTGGCTTTGCGGAGAAACTTGCGTCTCCTCGCTGCAGCCCAAAGGGCGCCCAGCACCTCGCCGGGCCCTCACCACCCGGGGTCCGTGGCGCAGGCAGCTGGCGCGTTGGGAAGGAATCTCGGCCGAGCCTGGCGCAGCCTGGGCTCCGGTTCTGCCGGGCCGATAGCTGTTCGAGCGAGTGGCTGGTGTCACCGCTGCGGAGCCTCCAGGGAGCTGTTGGGGACTTGATCCTAAGACGTTGTATGTACTTTGAGCTCCTTCCCTCTCCTCCAGCAAAGGAGGGGAAGCACTTCCAAGTTTCTGGGGGTTTAAGGGAAACCGGCAGCGCGCTGGATTTGGGCGCGTGTTGCTTGAGTTTGGGGAGTCTGCGTAGCTGCCACCGCGGTGCCCCACGCGGGTTCACCCAAGGCCTGCCACCTGAGGACTTGGAGTCCTGCAGCTCTTCCAGGGCTGGAAGTTGTAGGGTTGCGCAGTGTCTGAACTTGGGCATCAGGGCAGCACGTGGCTTCCCAAAAATTCGTGGGGACCTGGGCCCTGCTGGGTCTGTATCTGGCCCAGAGAGTTGGTCCCCGCAGCCGGTCAGCCACTTCTGTCCTGGTACTGTCCCCGACTCTGAGGAATGGCGCTTGGCAGCTCTCCTTCGCTCCCCTCTAGGTGTCGCTTCTGCAGTGGTTTCAGAAGAGTGAAACAGCGCCAGTAGCTTTCTTCCCTTTCCTTAGTACATTTGATGCAAGCGTGCGCACCAGAAATTGTACTACATGGAGCCCTGAACCACCGACAGCTGTCCACGTTCTCCGGGCCAAACATAAACAGAATTTCAATAGGAGGTGGCAAGGTACTAGACTGTCCACCAGAAATCCCCCAGAGAGAGAGAGAGAGAGAAAGAGAGAGAGAGAGTGTTGAGGAGTCTGGAAGAAATTAGGACTCTTCTAGATAGAAAAGTCCCAAGTTATCCTCCTGCCACCAGCCTTTAGGAAAGCCAGAGATAGTTTTTGACACTATATTCTTGGTCCCAGGGTAGGATGGTTTCTGCGCTTGCCTGACCCAGGGAAGATTCACCTGGGAAGCAGGTGAGCGGAGGCTGCAGCGCAAACCCAGCTCCCCAGGGCTGCACAGCTTGTCCTCCCAGTCCTAGCAGCCTCCTGTCCTAGGGACGGGTACACGCTGCGGGCTCCCCAGACTTCAGGCTGCACCAAAGGTCCAGTGAGAGAAAATAGGCCACTTGCTGTAATGTGTCAAAATTCCTTATTTAATGTGTTCCACTGGCTTTGTTTTTCCTCTCTGAGTTTTATTATCATCCTCAATTTTTATTAATTCCTGCAAGGCTCAACCGTCCCCCCCACCCCCTCCACCCCACCCTCCACCCATGCCCCACAAGAGCTGGTTTGTTTTGCTGGACCTTGAGGGAATTTGTATCTCCCTGGCTGTGCCTGGTGTGTGTATGGGGTGGGGGGGTGTCCTACACTGAGCGATCCCTTGGTGTGTTCACCTACCAAGGATTGCAAGACTTCTCCACAAGTGACCTCGTGCAGTGCTCTTTTGTTTGATTTACCGCAATCCAGAGACTAACATTAGAAAGGACTTCAGAAAAATCTACCTAATTCCCTGTCTGTCTCGGATTTTTTTCCTGTGCACTGAGCTTTCTTGTGCTGCTTCCACATAGCCCGTCATGTGCACCCTACTTGGTGAAATTTCGAGAGCATGTCTTTCCTTACATTCGCTACCTCTTAAAGTCCCACACAAGTCAGAGAATGTCAAGTGAAATAAAATTACATCTAGAAACGTGGTAATGAAGAGTTATACTCTGGCAGCTGGAAGGACAAGGGATTTTGGAAGCATAGGCATGTGTGCTAAACTTAGTGCTCAGTAGGCGTGTCTGTAGATTACATATGATATCAGAATGATGTGTACCCGTAAGGTATCAATTGTTGGCCAAGGCAGAGCACATAATTAATGGCAAGTGCAATTGAACTTCTTTGTGGCTTGCTCCAAGAGGAACTCATGTATTGTCATGACTATTTCCTCCAGGTTGGTGTTTTGGGGACTCGCTTAGGAAATCGGAACCACTTCCTTTTTTTTTTTTTTCCTGAAATACCCATACCTTAAAATTAGGGTCCTAATCTTTTCTGAAGAAATTGCCATCTAGTCTCTTGGCCTTAGGTGGAGGTCGTTTGTGGTGCCCTTCTTCCCATCCGCTTTCGCAGGGCGTGCAGAAGAGGATGGCTGGGTTTTGAGGCTTTCCACTGATTTCTGACCACCAGCACCCCACGTGTGCAGCCGACTGATGGCAACTTGCTAGAGCAGATGGTTTTTCACTTAGCAAGGTTAGGAATGCAGATGTTGGGATCATCGGATCGCAAGCTTCCTGCTCTCCTTGGATTCTGGGTGGCTTTGCTTGGCTCTACCACGTTATCTTTGTCACTGCTAGCCCTCTTGGCTACGGGGAAAAAAAAGCCATTTCTTTGTGGCTGATCCAAATCACTGTGTTCTCAAAGAGAGGCTGAGAGAAGGAAGGGCGAGCAGAGCGCCCAAAGCTCTGAGAGCCAGAAGCCCACTCCTCCCCAAAGAGCTGGGTCTGCTATTAAGAGCGATGTCCTCAATACGTCTGTGCTTCTCCCTGGCCTCTGGCCCTGTTTAATAAAGATAGCTTACATGCTGGGGCGTGTTCTGTGGAGGCAGCAGATTTGGGAGTTTTCATTTTAATACCTCTGTTTCCCTAACAGTTTGCATTTTTATGTCACACTTTTTCAACTTTCTTCAAAAAGCCAGCATTGATGTTTGGAATACTACATTATACTTATTTTGCAGCAGCTCCGCAATTTTAAATGTGAAAAGAATTACGCCGATATCAGCTTATTTCCTAGCACCAGAAACTCCTGTGGTTTTCACAAGGAGAGAGTAGGCGTCTAGACAGCAGTGACAAGCATATGCTCTACATGCCCAGGTGGGAGGACGCTGGGGTTCTAGTCTCAGTCTGGCCACTGACTTGGCCTCAGACCTTTGGTGACTTCCGCCCATTTATGGCCTCTGCTGTCCTTTGCATGAAGTAGCCAGAATAGCGTCCAGTTCTCCTGGTTACAGGGTATTGAGTCTCCTGTGGGAAACCATAGAGGAAATGGGTGAAGTGCCTGGCTTTAAAGGATATCTTGACTATGAAGTAATTGTGCTTTTGAGTTGTTTGGAAGAATGGGTAGTCCCAACTCTATGGGGAATCCTGAGTAGGTTTGTAGTCAACGTTAAGACTTAAGGCACGAGCCAATAAAGCTCGTAAACCTAACTTAATCTCAAAAAGGGCCCCAGGTTGAAGGAGTCAGTGAGCGTGTGCATGGCACGTTCCTTGTTCTCTTTCCCCCTCTGAAGGCCGCTGGGGCTGTTTGAATCTAAGGAGTAAGTTCTCCTTCTGCAGAGTGGTCTGTGCTCCCTGTGAGCTGAGGGGCACTCTTGCTGCCTGAAATTCGGTGCAATTTTTCATGGCTTTTTTTAAATCCATATTTTTCTTGATCCATCAATGGTCCAGGAGAGGGTGGCAGAGGAGAATGAGGTGAGGAGCCTCGTGGCGTGGGGTGCGGGAGCGTGACGGTTGCCTTGACTTTGGCTGTGGTCAGAGCTGCCACGCCTAGAGGAGGTCAGGAGAGACTCTGGTTGTGTGTGTATTTTCCCCTTAAAGACAACTGTGCAGCGAGATGAACTCTGGCCAAGGGTTGAAGGCAGCACACGGCGGGAGTGAAGAGCGTGGACAGCGGCCCACTGCCCAGAGCAGTGTCTCCACAGCACCGTGCCTTTGCTCAGGGCCCTGGCAGGGCGTGTCATCTCTCGGTGATGCCTGCCTCCTTTGTCACCTGGTGAAGGGGTACTTGTTGCCTTCCTCCCAGAATAGAAAAATGAGGAGTAGGAGTTAGTGAAGCTGTTAGAAACCGTGTCTGACACTTAGTAATTGCTTTGTGTTAGCCAAATAGATAGTGTCTATTTGGTTATTAGACAGATCATCAAAATTGATTTAGACCCAATAGTACTTCTTTTTTATGAACTGAACTGTTATAAAGCTTGAATTGTAAATTTGTAAGCTGTTGCTGCTACAGATGTAATGAATTGTCAATCACCATAAGTATAAAATGACATCTCAGCTGCTGTGTAAACGAAATCAGACCTACCTCCTGGTGGCCAAACGGTGCTCCATTTTACAAAGATGCTGTATAGGATTATTTCGTTAGTTGGCCTGATTCACAGATTTCTCTATCTTCAAATAATTTGGGGCAGGAGCAGTGTGCTGGGGGCTGAGCCCAGGACCCTAGCTTCCCCTGGTTAGGCTTGAGCTACCGCTCCTCCTGCCTCTGTCTCCCACGTGGCACTTCAGGCGTGCACCACTAGCCTGGCTCAAATAACTTCAATGAAAAACATGTAAAACTAGAGGTGACTCCAGGAACAAGAGGCTCAGACAACTCAGAAGCCAACGGGTTAATGTCAGTACGCTGGAGGTGCCTCTTAAATGGAATGATTTGGTACTGGCCAAAAATAATAATTGAAATGAGGGGGTCTTGTTTTGATGCCATCTGTGAATAATAAAACACAAGCTATAATTGGCCTTCGATTACTATTCAGATTGAAAATTAAATATTAGATTTTGTGACTTGTATTTTTCACAACAGTGGGAATTGATGTCTGTACATTAGCAAGAATGAATTTTGATTATCTTACTATTTTTAGTTTCTTTGGGCTGGGAGGCATGAAGAAGGAAGAACACAGACTTTTAATATGTGTGCTTGTCCCAAGAGCAATGTTTGGTTCTGAATAAGTAGGGAACAATTCATCTAGCTGTAGGAACCAGTGTCTTCCTAGTTCTGCCTTGAATTATTCTGTCTGGCTCTTAAAAATTCCAAAGACCCATTAACTGCTTTCCGTGGTCTCTAGAATGTAGCTCTATGCTCAGAAGGGGATGATGTATGTGGAGGAGGGAACTGTCCTCTTTATTTTTAGAAAAGCAGTTGCACTATGGGAAAGATGGCTTTATATTCTCTTAGTCCAAGATGTGATTTTTAAAAAACTCTGCTCCTCATCCCTGCAAGAAGTCACCCGCCGAAGCAAGAACCCTGGGTCTGGGGTGCAGCGTCGGGGGCTGACGTCAGTGCTGCAGGCCTCACCCAGGAGCAGCAGAAACTGCCCCGTTGCACTCTCCTTTGCCATCTTTGGGCTGCAGGGCAAACTCTGGGATGGTGACCTTCAGATTATATTTATTGGCCTCCCAGATTCCTTCCCTTCATAGCTCAGCTTTGCTGACAGATGTGAAAGCTGAAGAAATAGATGTAGGAGCCTCCAGACTCTTCTTAAAACAAAGAGACACCTGCTCTTAAAGGATGGCCCATCCTCATAACTTTGCCCTTTCCAAAGCTCGAGTTATATGCTCACAAATTCTGGGCTGACTTCTCTCTGCGGGCATTTGTGTCTCAGGCTGGAGATGGCAGGCGGATGTGGAGAGTGTGGAGGCAGCCAGAGGAAATGCAGGTGTGGCAGGGAGGTGAGGGGGACAGTCCGTAGCCCTGGGTCGAGTGGGGTTCTGAGATGCTGCTGGCTGTGGATGCGGGCAGGCATGCACTCCTCAGGCTCTACGGGGACTTGAGACCTGGGTGACTCTCATTTGGACAGCTGTTCTGGGCCCACCCTGGGCCAGGTGACACTGGTTCCTGGCCTCTAGGGAGCTCTTGCGTGTTTGAACATCGCCAGCCAGGATCAGGGTGCAGTGTGGACCACATATAATCAAGCACTAAATTGTGTGGTACATGCAGAAATCAATAGCCCCTAAAGTTCTGTGGAGTAAGAGTTGTTTTACAGCATGGTGAGTTTTGCGCGGCTCTATCTCAGAGACAGAGACACAGTTAGAGTTGGGATACATTCACAGTGGAAACTTTTGTTTTAAAATTACACCTAGGGCTGGGAGGTAGCTCAGCGGTAGAATGCTTGCCTTGAGTGTGAAGGCTCTGGGTTCAATCTCCAGCGAAGGTAGGACCCTCATGGTGAGCGTTTAAACATTTGTTGCTGTCAGCCTCAGCTTTTTATCATGTAATTCTTTGATTACTTGAATTGTGTGGTTCTTTTTTTCTGGGAAATTAGACAGTATTATCAAGAGAGTCTAAAGAAATACCTTAAAGTTACTGGGATTCTATTGTCATTGGCTTCTTGGATTCTGCTACAGAAATCACTGGATTGGAAAATAAAGCATTAGACTTCATGATGCCACTTTCAAGCTCACTATCTTTAGGCTGTGGTATGAGCCACAAGCCAGCCATCACAAAGTTAATGTGATTCCTCAGCAGTTCCCGGCCTCTCGTAGCATGTGCAGCTCTAACAGATTACCTCAGGGAATTGAGGCCTGGCACGCCCCTCAGGTGACCCAGCTACCTACCCTGGCTTGTCCTTGCAGATGCAGTGGCAGTTGGCAATTCAAGTAGGATAGTGTAGAATGCAGGCTCAAAGTCACATAATTCCTCCTGAGGGAGACCATGAGGCTGGTGGTGCTGGACTTTAAACTCAGATTAACCTGATTCTGAATACATGCATTCGCTCTCTGTACCGTGCTATCTGGACACTTTGTGGAGTGCTGAGTGTTTGTTGTTTTCTCAACAGACTCAACAAAATGAAACCGGGAGGCTTTTGGCTGTGTCTCACACTGCTGGGGGTCTCCCTGCCTGCTGCCCTGGGATGGACGCACCTAGGAACCAGCAGAGGCCTGAACGCCAGTGGGAGAGAGTCGCAGGCAGAGGTACGGTCAAATAACTGCTGACGTGGGCGTTCAAACTGATTGCCTTTCCTTGGTGCAGTATCTGATTTCCTCCCCACTTAGTTCAGATCAGTTGGCCCACCACGTGGATTAAAACTGCGCTTCTTTTGTGGAGGGGGACGAAGGGAGGCACCACGTGCTGCTGTGGCCAGGAGGTTGATGTGGCCACGTGAGCCATGGCTCCGGAGGCGCTCATGGGCTGCAGGTGCACTCCAGCCGAGCTGTGGCAGCATACCTCGCCGTCCATGGGGACCCTGTAAAGGGTGGTTCTTCTGTATATTTGATAAAGCAAAGAAAATACAGACTAATTGGTGGCACACATCCATGCTAAATAATGAAATATTTTAATTAGGAAATATGTTTTAAAGGAACTGGATGGCTTTTTGGGTATATGGATAAAAAGAACCAGGCAGAGGAAAGAACTGGCAAGTGAGGGCCCTAAGGGAGACCGCTTTAATGAACAGATAAGAATGATTAATGGCATGCTAGGTATATATAAATGCTTCTAAAGTACTTAAAAATCCTGCTCTCCAACACCTCCCCGGAGGGCCTGGACGTCGTGCTAATTGCTTAGTGAGCCCTGCGCCTAAGCACTGAAGATGAGGATTCGCGAGCCCCAGCCCGCCCCGATCACTGCTGGCCCCAGAAATGTGAGGTTCATCTGGGATACAGAGAAAATGCCCAACGTGCGCTGAACCTTAGGAAGCGGCCCCGCCCCCTCATGTGGACCACCTGGATTTTCTCTAGGCCGTCATGCTCGCTAAGGCTTCTCAGGCACACTCCACATACATCCACTGTCTTTCTTCTATACCTGTGTCCCATCCTGTGGGGTGAGAAATACAGATGACCTCAAAAAGCCAACAGTCCCAGAGGGCGAGTGTTAACATGTGGTGTATCATAGGACTGACACATTCCTTGATCGAAAGGCCCGCGTTCTGTGCCAATGCTACTTACCTGCTGTGCATTCCCAAACCCACAAACCTGAGTCTCTGGGGAGCCCCGAAGTGATTTAATGCACACTAGTCCTGCTGAAGTTGGCGTGGCGCGCTTTGGTGGCCAGATGACTCAACAGTAGCCCTACCTCTCCCGCCCGAATCCACGAGGACACACGTGATGCTCCTGTGGAGGAGTGGTGGCAGGAGGGCTGGCGAGAGCAGTGCTGCCCACGTGGGGAGGGCTTCAGGATTGCGCCTCCGCACACACCAGGGCCCAAGGTCCCTCACTGTTGCCTGTCACTGCTGGATGTTTAATAGGAAGCAGACAGGCAGACCTACAGGTGTGGGTGGTCTTTCCGCACTTGGGGCTTGTCGGCTACCATCTTAAGTCATTTATTTCAAGTAAGAGTCAAGTCAATTAAGGTCTGATTTGCCTGGAGGTCAACTAAAGGTAAGTTAACATCACCTGGGGGCCCCCTCTCGGAGCTGTTTACACCGGACTGTCTTGCGTGGTTGTGAGAACCCGAGATGTTGCTCACCAGGAGGAAGAAGAACCTCTGGCTTGGGGTTGTGTTGTCTCTCCTTGTTCTTGTCTTCCAGGTTCAGGAATGTGGCTGCTTCGGGAAGGGGCAGAGGTGACTCTGCAGTGTCCCCAGTGCAGGAGCAGTGGTCCTGTTGATCATACTTCTTGGCTGTAGCTTTTGTTGCTGCGGAGTTTGAGTTCTCTTCATTGAGTCTGCTTAGATCCATGATCAATGGGCCGTGGCCCTGGGTGTGGGGAGAGTGCACAGCACGGCCACAGTGAACGCTGGCCTCCTGAGAGCAGGATGTTTGTTTTAACCACTTGGTCACTCTCCGTGGAGATGCCCTCCCCACTCTCCTACATCCCAGGGTCCTCCTGCCCAACGTGCAGGCCTTCTCTCCACATTTCCGGATCTTCCGCACTCTGGTTCTTACCTTTTCTTGAGAATCTTATCCTCTCTTTGTCTGAACTCTTGGTCTCCTGTCATTTCTGACTTTGAAGTTTAGCATGTGGGTGAAGCCTGTCTTACTCATCTTCCTCTTCCTTGTAGTGTCTAATAACTTCACAAGCAAAATAGAAGCTCCCTGTGTTTGAGTCCATCTGTGCTGAATGCCACATTTAGTCATGAAGTCATCCAGTGCCTTCCAGACTTGCTTGGACCATCAGGCCTGGGCCAGGGGGCCACTTCCTCACAAGCTGGGCCTTTTCAGGTGGGGACACGACCTGTCTCCTCTAAAAACTGCCAGTCAGTTGCAGGCCAGGTGGACCTGCGCCTTCCTGACACCCAACAGAGCACTTGTGTGTAATAGTCTCTGGGTGGTTCCTTCTCTGAATTCCAGCTGTTAACATACCCATAATTCCAGCTGTTAACGTACCCATAATTCCAGCTGTTAACGTACCCATACTTCACCATCCAAACCATATTACAGTCTTTTGGCAGTTTCCTCAGGCAGTTCATTTTCTGGAAGAATCAAAACCAACAGAATTTTCTGAGACACTAAGGCAGAAAGCTTCTTCAGGAGCTGAGCGGTGAAATGCCTTTCTGCGTGCCTTCTGCCCGATAGTGGTACTTCACAAGATATTCATTATACTTTTTAAAGTCCTTGGAAAGCATTAATAAGATATGATTTGTCTTTAAAGTTATTATACCAATTACTTGGATGTCCTGAGGGTAAATAAGGATTAAATGACCAGTGGGCATGTGTTTGCATATTTTAAAGATAATTATAACAAGTATGGATTTTATCAAATTATTGTTTTATGTATAAAGGAATGACGTGAAGATAGCTCCAAGAAGTTTATCTTTTTATAGCAGTAGATAAAAAGAAACTTAGCTGGGTGGAGTGGCTCTTTAATAAGAGTAGCGGATCGTGGCCTAGAATGCTAATGCAGCTCTGGGTGTGCAGTGTGCTAAGGCTCTGAGATATCTCCTCCTTTTTCTTTTATTCTGGCCAAGATATGTAGACTGCATGCTGAGGATCCCTAAGCTGTGACCTGTCGGTTGTTGGCCACATTGATGCCACAAGAGGAGGCCGCCCCGTGGCCTCCTGCGGGGGTTGCAGTTGAAACTGAGGTATACTGAAAATGCTATCGAAAATTGCCCCACGGTGCTGTATATGAGAAATAAATTTTGTGTTCAGACTTGGGTCCTATTCATCAGATATCCACGTGTGTGCAAATATTTAAGTTCAACAATAGCAACAAAACAAACCTGAAACACTTTTGGTCCCAAGCGCTTCAGATAAAGATACTTAACCTGTAGCAAAGTCAGGATTCGTAGAGTTTTCTGTTTGGTTGAATCGGGGAAATGTGGGCAGGGACGTGGGGGCAGTCCCTCCGGGGCTGACCTGTGGGCACGTGTGCGAGCCCCCTTGGGTCAGGGCCGTTTCCAGCACCAGGTCTGCAGCAGGCACTGGGTGCTGCCGCGGCAGGGGGTGGGACCCTTTGTGACCTGGACCACCCTTCCTGCATTTTGCTTCACTCTCGGGACCAGCTGTCACCGCAGTTATGTCGTCAGTTGTGTGTGACTATAAGGCAAATGCTGAGGTTGTGCCCCTCAGTTGTTGGTCTGTGAGCCTTGGGGTTACCACAAGTAAAAGTTTACCACACCTTTCGATATTGGCAAAATCTCTGACGAAAACAGGAGGGAGAGTGGTGTCAGTGGACTCCAGGGTGATGCCCCTCTCCCTAGCCCCTGGACACCACTTGGCCTAGGGATGGCCCTGAACACACCACTGCTGTCCTTGCCAGGTGGCTTTGAGCCCCTGTCTTTGTGGGGCATTCAGGAGCCCTTGGATTGTGAGACTGGGTGTTGATCTTTTTAAAAGTACTTGGTCATTCTTACATATGTTACTGATGTTGTGGCGACACTCCCCACCCTTTTTACTGAAGTTCTTCCTGAGGCAGTCGCTGGTCCTCTGTGAGGCTGAGGCCAGACTCTTGGGAGGACAGACAGAGGTCCAGGCTGGGTGCTCAGCATATCCTTAGGCTTTACCTGAAGCCCAAATCTGGCGTGTCTCCTGTATTTCTGTCGCATCACCTGTCCTCAGCACTCAGCTGAGGACATACTGGAGCTGGTGGGCTCCAGTATGGAACTTGCTTTCAAAGATGCTGAGACACAAGGTGGTCTCCAGCAGGAGGTGTGATGGCCCATTCTCCCTGCTGCACCTGTTTCCAGAGGAGCCTCACTCCCCTGCAGGTGCAGTGCCCGGGGCCCTCAGCGCTCACTCCTGGCTGTCTGCTAATTGTTCTGCATCAGGGTCTCTTAGTTTTCCATGGCTGTGACAAAACAGCTGAAATAAATCAACTTGAAGAGAAAAAATTGATTTTGGCTGAAGAGGCTTCAGTTCACAGTTACTTGACTCTCTCCCCTGGGGACCAAACGTTCAACCTGTAAGTTTTGAGAGTGGGAGCGGTCACTTGAAATCCAAGCACAGAGCACATGTGTTTTAGTCCCTCAGATAAAGTGAGGACAGTGTGACCTCCCACCTGCAGGTATATGAGGGTAGTGAGTGTCTCCCATTTTCAAGGCGAGGATGGCAGCAGGTGTCCCCCGACATGTGTCCCCACTTGCATAGTTATTGCCGTTGCGCCCCACCTCAGGGCTCCCAGGTTCAGTGTGCCCCCTGGGGTCTGGGTCTTCTCAGGGCACGAGTCTGCTGCAGTCCTGTGAAGCAGCATTCTCACAAGCTCTGCAAGGTGCTGATGCCCCCCGCCCCTCGGGGGTGCTGGGCCGCAAAACTCTTGAAGAGTCCCTTGGGCACTTATGTAAGAAGGAGAACCCAGGGCTGGGGAGACAGCTTGGTGGTCTAAGTGCCCCTGGCAAGCACAAGGGCCCGGGTTCGAACCCCAGCACTACATGCTGTGTGGGCCCCAGAATCCTGGGGGCACCACGCAGGCTCCTGAAACTGGGTATCGTGGCACATGCTTGTAATCCCAGGACTGGGGAAGCTGAGACAGGAGGATTACTATGTGCCTGAGCTTTGTGTAGTAAGACCCTGTACCAAATAAATAAATAAAAGATTTTAAAAAAGGAGAATCCAGTTGGATTAACCTTAGCCCTGGAAAGCTTTGGCTGACATGGTGGTTCTGAGTGCAGTTAGATAGGAGAAATGGCAGGTTGCAGCCATACTGGGAACCGGCTTGACAAAATGGGCTTGAAGGGAGGAAGGGGATGCAGGAAAGGCAAATCTTTGGAGGCTGGGCTCCAGAGTCATTTTCCCTGTCTTTCAGCAGGCAGGTCCCCTTGGATCTCTGCAGCCAGGGCTCCTCGCTGGCTGGTCTGCTGGTGATTTCAGTCCTGAAGGGGCATCTGAGGAATGCAAGGCATGCCACCCTCCAGGCTCTGGCCCCAGGCAGGTCGCTTGGGGCCTATAGCAACTGGCCCATTCCCCCTTTAGGGGTGCATCAGAAAAGTCTTTGTCCTTAGACAGGGGAAGGCGCGGCCCATGTTTATGTTCATTGCTCCTTCTCCATCTTTGCTCCTGGCACGCTCTTGCGCTCCGTACCAGTTAGCAGATGGCGTGCCCCTTGGTATTTCGAGTTCATCGTTTTAATTGGACTTGAAAAGTTCTGTGACCCAGGAAAACGAGCACTTAAGAGTTCGCCGAAAACCATTATTTTTCTTCCTCTTAATTTAGCGTTTTACTCATCTGTTTATGCTGCTGCTGCCACTACATAAGCCGTGCTGCTTCCGAAAGTCTCCTGCCCTTGTAATCAGCACATCAGGCTGAGCGCTGGAAATGGGGCTGTGATCTCCACTTCCCGGGAGCTGGCAGCGGCGGATCCGCCGAGCCCTGGCCGCCGGCTTGGTTTGTGCTCCAGGACCTGCCGGTTATTGCTCTTGTTTCCCATTTAGAGAGAAGTGAATGTCACATTGGTGCCTTCTAAGGCTGCCTTCTAAGCCAGAGCCATGGTCCTTCTGCCTCTGTCACTGTGGTCTCTGCCTTGAGGCTTGGGGGTCTCGTCTTATCCGCAGCCACCAGCTTCAGAAAGTAGGGCGTAGGAGGGTCCTGTGCTCTGAGCAGGGTCCTCTCAGGAAAACGCAGGAGCTGACACGTTGGTGTGGAGCGGAGGCAGCTCAGGTGGCTGAGAAGCTAGCTGTCCCCCAGCCTCACTCTTCTGACAGTGGCCGGCAGAGTCTCAGCCTGAGGCCTTCCCTGGAGGAAGGCACGGGGTGCCAGGAGCCCTGCCTGCTTCTGTATTGCAGTTCTAGTGAATGGGAAAAGGGAAGCACGCTACCCATGACTGGAGGGAGGCCTGGAGCATGGCGGCTGGTGGGCTCAGGTCTTCCTCCTTGGACCAGAAAGTGGGCTGCTGCCTGGGAAGGAAGCCTGGTACAGGTGGCGGCCCAGTGCTGGGTAGGAGGGAGAATTCTCTCCCTTTGACTGGAACAGCTCTGTGAGACAGTGACAGAACCACCTGGTGCTGACTCGTGATGGAGCCCTTGATTCTCCTTCTTCTTGTGTGTTCTGAGAGGGCCTTGTGTCCCAGTGAAACCCTTCTGGGGTCTTAGCCAGACAAGAAAGCTGCTGCTGTTGCTCTTTGGAAGTATTGTGAAGTTTGCAGTCTCACATTATTTGGAGTCTGGATTGAGAGACTGCGTGACTGAGAGAGAGAGAGAGAGAGAGAGAGAGAGAGAAGAAAGAGAATCCGCACATATGTGTGTGCATGCATATGTGTGTTTCTTTTTGGGAACTGAGAATAGAAGTTTTTTCCCTATTCCTTGGAGTTGTTTCCAGAGAACCAGTGAGGTCACTGTTGAGGTGGCCAAGTGGCTGCCAGAGCCAGTCCTGTTGGTCATCGTGGTACCGTGAGGGAAGAGTCCAGTTTCTGAAAGCTCAGGCACCGCCATGGCTGCTCACATGCTGGCCCGGTGATGCCCTGGGCCTCTGGAGCACACGCTGCCCTCTGACAGCGCCTTCTCCTGTGGCTTGCTTGGCTGGTGCCGCCCTGCCCAGGGGCCTGGTGTAGGCAGCCCTCCTGGCTCTGAGAAGAGTCCGCTCCCCCTTTTCCTTCCTCACCCAGCCTTGCCAGCTCTCGTCCTCTGGCTTCAGTGTCCCCAGTTTCTCCTCCAGGACATTTGCTGTTGTTTTTAAACTTCTAGCTGATTTTCCCCCAAGACCCAGTCTTGCATCTGTGCTGCTGCATGTGTCTACCTTGGGGGTGCCTTCACGTTGCAGGTCTTGGTGCCTCGCATCTGCTACTGCTTTTGCCAGCTGCCGGCTGAGGACCACCTAGCCTCACTCACCTCAGAATCACCCTGAATGCAATGTGGACAATGAAAGTCCCATGTTCAGAGTTTCAGGAAGGACTAGCCAAGGTGGTTTATGTGTGGTGCCTGGGCAGAGTGATGCTCAGAGCCCCGCTAAGTGCGCCCCTCCTGCTCTGTGCCTAGGGCCACAGCTCTGTGGCAGGCACTCTTGGGTGGAGGGTTCTCTTCTCTGTGGAGTGTGAGTACTTGGGGTCTGGTCCACCTGTGTCCCCAGTGTCTGGAAGAAATTGTACCCAGTGGGATATTCCCATATTGTCTAGTAAGTGAATACATCACAATCCATTGTTATTTGGGCATCCTACAGGGCCCAGCCAAGGTGTCTGAGGTTTTTAAGCCTCCTTACAGAGGGGATTCCAGGGAAGACCCCCGACTGTCCTCAAGTTTTCGCTTGTAGTGGAATCCTCACCACATTTTCCCGTCTTCCCAGCACCCTTACTGAACCAGCAGAAGGAAGAGCACCCTGGGGGGCTGTGCGTTGCCAGTGTGGCCATCTCCGGGGCTCTCCTGGTTCTGGCTGTCCCTTCTGAGCAAGGCCAGCGTCACCCGGGCCGGCATCTCCACCTTCACTGTGAGCATCAACCCAAAGAGTGAGATGTGACTTCAACAAATGCTGAGTGCTCAGTGCTTCGAGTGTCCAGGACCAGTAGGACTAACCTGCGACCCCTGCGAAAAGGCTGGCCACCAGCTGTCCCTACAGACAAGTGGTTGAGGGTAATGAGAACAGAACTTCTCTTTTGAAATGTCATTCAGTAGGTATAAGAGTCCTGATGTCTTTTCCTGAACCTGTTATTTAAAACTTATTTCTTTAAAGAAAATTGAAGTGTTTTTTTAGTTTCCTTTCTAGACTTACATTACAAGCATGTGTGAAAATCTATGTGGAAAAATCCACTTTCTAGGGCCAGCCAAATAGCTTAGCACATTATAGTGCCTGCAAGCAGGTGCAGGGGTCAGGGGTTCGATCCCAGGCTTGCTGTGCCAGCCCCACCCCAGGGCACACTGAGGGCAATTGAGACTGGGCGTGGTGGCACATGCCTGTAATCCCAGCTCTTGGGAGGCTGTAAACAGGTGGATTACTATGAGTCCAATCTACTAGTAAGATCCTGAGCACCCTGTAGACCCTTCCCTAAAATAAAAAAAAAAAGTCCACTTTTTGTTGTTCCTCTGCAGCCATCTTTTGAGCATCCATTCCCAGCAGACAGACAGACTTTCATGTGGGATGATGGCAGGTGTCTCTTGGGAGTGAGCTCAGGGTGAATGCTCCAACTGGGATGCCTCTAAGGTCCTCATGGGTCCTCCTCCTCCCTTCCCCCTCCTGTTGGGCTGTCACACATGCTGCTGGTCTCACGTTGGTATGTGGCTATGATGGGTGGGCTTCCCTGCTTTGCCCTTGGTGTTCCAGGCTGGCAGTACAGTTCAGGATTATGTATTTGAGTCCCAGAGCAAAACTTCTGGTTTGACTTCTCATACATCTGGCTAGATGGGTCCCTGAGCCCTGAGCTGCTCTGGCTGCATGGGGACACCTCGTGTCTTCAATCAGCAGATCTTCTCGGAACACCCACCTGTGTGCCCCAACCCTGTGCTCAGCTTAGCCATGTGCTTAAAGGGAAGGGGGACTTGTGACTCCACTCTGCGAGCGTGGAGGCCACCGGAGTGTGAGAAGCGGAGTGGGGCTGGTGGGGAGGAGCGCTCGGCTGTTGCGGGATAGATTCAGAGTTAGCCAAAAGTGTGAAGCAGCTGTGTTCGTGGTCTTTTCTCACATAGAAAACACAGAATGGCTAAATAAGTGCTCAACTGTGGCCTAAAGAAAATGGGTGTATGTATTAAGTAATAAAAAAGGAAGTGGCTCCTGCCCATCTCGACCCTTGCGACCCTTGCAGTATGTGGATGCTCACATTTCAGACAGACCCCTCCGCAGGGTGCCAGTGGCGGAGCACAGATTGAGTGTCACGGGTTTGCCCTGGCCATGACTCCCTGTTCTGAAGTCCCTAGAGCTTGGTGGCTGGAGGAACTGGCATCCTTGGGTGTCACCTGTGTAAGATGGGCACAGTGCTGAGAGCACAGCCCTTGAGCATCCAAGCCCCTTCCATTGCCCCCTCCAGCTACTCTCTGGGGGCCTGCACCCCTCCAGGCCCTCTTCCTGGGGTGCTTCTGCCGGCTGTGGCTGCTTCCCTCATATTGGCTCCGTGACTTCCAAGTCCCCCTGGGGACTGGGTTGGTGGTGAGGAGGGAATGGCCGCTGATTCCTGCTGTTTCATCTTGCTTAGGATGTTACAGTATGTGTCATTACACCACCCCAGTGTCCCAAACTGTAGAGTCCTATTGTGAACCAGACATCTCTCCTGCTCCCCTTGCTTGTAGCCAGTAGCTGAGTTACTCTTAGGAAGGAGAGTACTTCTAAGGCCATCCTGACCAGAGCAGAATTGTGTAGGATTCATGATACACTCTAGATGAAAATATATAGAGAAATTAAATCCTGGTGCTCCCAAATGACTTTTCTGGTATTATAAGTAAAGATGGCTATGAGCTATATTCTGCAGAAAGTTTATGTCCATGGACCGATAGTTTACCCTGGGATTATGAAAAAGGAAAAAGAACAATCTTAGAGATTTAAGAAATCACCTCTGCTCTCGAGCCTGCTGAACCACTACCACAGAGCTTAGGGTATTTAGCTGCAGAATGGGCCAAGTCACAGGGGAATCAGAGTGTGGTGCAGAGGCGCTGGATGGGGTTAGATGCCAAAGGGCCTTGGAGAGAGCCCGGGCTGAGATCTGGTTGGGCAGTGTGTTTGTGTAAGCAGGAGGAGCCCTGCCAGTGTGTTGTGGGCCATGCTAGGACCATGCCCTCTGGGGTGGGATCGGAGAGAAAATATGACCAGGATGGCCAGATGGGCTCGTTGTCTAGGTGACCCATCCCGGATCATTGGGTGGCAGCAGTGTGGCGTAAGTCACTGCTCCGCTTTAACCTTCCCCCAACCTCACCTGTGGCGAAGTGGGACTTTGGAAGGTGGTTGGATCAGAGTGCGCTGGCTGCAAGTGCACTGGACCTGTGGGGTGCCCATCCCGGGAGGGCATTGCTGGGGAGGGCTGGAAGTAGGCTGGAGGCATAGCTGGAAGCAGAGCCTGGGCCTGACGCCGGGGCCTCCTCCGGTGCCCGCCCCATTCTTTCTGGTTCTTCCCTTTCTGCTTTCCCGGCTGCCCTGAGCCGGCTGCTTTCCTCTGCCAGGCCCTTCACTGCAGTGTGTCCCCTCGCCACAGGCAAAGTGATGGAGCCAGCCGACCATGGGTGGAATGGCGCCGGTCAGAGCCATAATAAACCTTCCTTCCTTTAAATGATTTTTCTCATGGTGACAAAATGCTCACACAACCCGCTAAGATGCTGGTATGGAAAGAGAGGCTATTACGTGGCCCCAGATAGTCTCCTGGGATTAACCTCAGGTTCCCTGGGGGCTGGTCGGCGAGGGCTACAGGTGTCTGGCCTCGCACTGCTGCTTCTGAGCTGCTTCCTCGCCATGCGTGTTTCTCTCCTTCCGCCCACTCTCTCGTCAGCCTCGGCCTCCCACACAATCACAGCGCAGGTCTGCCGCGCCCCACCCTCCCAGCCGCCCGTGTTAGCCTGTGGCCGAGGCACTGCCGCCACCAGCTCGCCCACAGGTCTGGCCTGTGCACTCAGGCTCCCGGTGGGGGAGACCTCGCTGGTTCAGCTGCCTGTGGCCAAGGCCAGGTCCTGACATGGGAGAGCGTTCAGGGGCTCTGCAAGGTGTGAGCGCAGGAAAAGCTTGTGGCCACGGCACGGGAGTGCACATGGGAGGAGGGGAGGACTGCTGTGCTGCTGAGGGGCCAGCCCCGAGCCTCCCAGACGGCTGCTAGGGCACCAGCCGAGCTGGACACTGCCGCGCAAGCCTGGAAGCCCAACACTGGGAGGCTGAGGCAGGAGGCTGGTGAGTGGAAGCCCAACCGCGGCGACTTAGCAATTTAGAGAGAGCCATCTTAAGACCATTAAAAGGGGCTGGAACTATAATTCATAGTGAAGGCCCAGAGTTCACCCCTTAGTACTGGAAAAAGAGAAACAACTTTCATAAAAGCAGCAGCGGCAGCAGCATATGGAGTGGTGCTTCTGAGCTCGAGTGGACAAGGTTTCAGGCAGAAAGGCCCCCTGATGGTGGGCATCTTTACCCATCCACTTCCTGTTCCTGTCTCATTGGTGCCCACACCTCATAAACCTGACCCTGCCTGGTCTGCAGCAGGCAGTTCAGCTGCCCTGGGCCTGGGATACCCCAGCGAGCAGTCTAGGTCCAGCCTTTCCAGAATGACTGTCTCTTCCATCGCCCCTGACTCTCCCATGTCCTGGTGCATGTCCAGGAGCTGGACCATGTCCACACCGAGCAACCCCAGGCTGTATGTTGGAGGTGGGGTTGCATGGGAGCTAGTGAGGTTGCCAGGGCTCAAGGAAGGCAGGGCCCGGCCAGACTGTCCCATTTGGGGAAGGTGGGCGCTGGCTCCAGGTAGACACCTCCCTGTGATGGAGGCTGTTGATCTATCTCTGTTTTGAAGAACTGGCTGTGGGAGATTCCTGAGGGCTGGCGCGCGCAGCCTCCCTTTCAGAAGCAGGACCCTGGGCCCTTGCCCTTAGGAGGGTAAGATGCCCAGTGTCAACAGCCAAGATGCAGTTTGGGCTGCCCTGGGACACATGCGGCATCTGCACTCACGGCACGCAGAGGACAAGGAATGCCAGCAGCTCAGTGGAGTGGGAGCAGGTGAGTCAGGGGCAGCCCAGAGGGTGAGAGACATGGTGGTGGTGGCCTGGGCTGCTGGAAGGGGTGGAGGGTCCTGCACCCCTCAGTGTGGGCTGCTTTATGTTTGTTTTTGCAGCAGCACTTGGAACTGAGTCCAGGGAAACCTAAGCCACATCCTCAGCGCTTTGCATTTTCTGCTTTGTAATCACGTCTCCCCCAATTGCCTAGGTCCCTTTGGACTTGTGGTCCTCCTGCCATACCCTTCTAAGTAGGTGGGATGGCAAGTGCTCACCACCGCACCAGCCTGCTCAGTTGTAAAGGCCACTCAGCGGTCAGTACAGTGCTGACCGATACCATCTTCATCTCTTCCTCCCCAGCCATTGTTCTCCCTGCCCCAGAGGCCCAGGAACACAGACAGGCCCCTCCTTCAGGCTGGCCACTGTGCTTGTGCTGGGGACACAGTGCTGGGATGTGCCCACAGTTACCCAAGATGCTGCAGTTTGGGAACGTCTGGGTTAGCTAGGAGTAAAGCACAGGCAAAAGGCCCACTTTGTCACTGTCCCAGCATCTTCTCCAGGGGACAAAACCTCATGTGCCTCCGCACTAAGCAGGAGCCCCTTTAGGGGAAGGAGTGACCAAGGCTGGCCGGTTCCAAAACTGGCAGGTGTCTGCCCAGCTGAGCAGCAACAGAGCATGCTCTCGGCACTTTCCTTTACTCTGTTCTTTTTGTTTTTACTGGGGTTTGAATCCAGGGCTTTGCAATTGCTAGGCAACTGCTGTACCACTGAGCTACATGTAAGTTCTTTACCTATATCCATTCACCCACCCACCCATCCATCTGCCTACCCACCCATCCATCCACCCATCCACCCATCCATCATCCATCATCCATCCATCCATCCATCCATCCATCCATCCATCCATCCATCCATC
>NDGN011358543.1:751-11534 GCA_002564285.1 Tympanoctomys barrerae | reverse complement strand
ATCTGCTAAGCTTAAGAGCTAAAATTAATTGAAGTCAAAATCAGACTAACTACACTAATGAGATATATAAATACTTTAGGAAATAAAATCTAAAATTGTTTGTACTGTACATCACAAGTTTGAAATACAATCATACCCCCATCACCAACTTCGTGGACCCACTGTCACAGGAGAAAAGCTGTGATTAACACAGACCAGAAAGAAAGATACACTTAATGACTAATTCATGTTGTAAGTACCAGGTCTGACATTTATTCTTTTTCATGTACTTAGTACAGGGTCTACAGGGTTTATAGGGTCTCACTAGGTAGATCGGACTCATACTGATTCTCCTGTTTTCAGCTTCCCAAGCGCTGGGATTACAGGCATGCACCACCACGCCCAGTCTCAGTGTGCCCCGAGGGTGGGGCTAGCACAGCACATGGGGGATCAAACCCTGGCCGTTGTGCTCTACCTAAGCAGGCACTTAATCTGCTGAGCTGTCTAGCCAGCCCAAGGTCTAACATATTGCTGCATAAATTATTTGGGGTTCCAGGGTAAGTTATATAAATTAAATAAGTCAACTTTCAGGTGCTACAGTAATTATAACTATATAGACATTTTACAAATAGTTTATCATTATGTCTGGATGGAACACACAGATTAATTCCCCTCAGCACTGGTGAAGAATTCACCTCGTCTGGTGGTGGTGAGCCTATGGCACACATGTTGCAGCAGGCTTTCTACATCACTGAGAGCACTAAAAGGTTTGCTAGCATGGCCTTAATTCCATCTATTCTGCACTGAGAGATTATCATCTGTTAGCTAGGAAATGTCTTCAGGAAGACTGATTATATCAAAAAAACAACAGGGAAAGATACAGAACGTGCACTGTATTATAGTTGAACACTTATGACACAACAAAATCACTTCACCTCTTATAACTAGTCTTATTCAGACTATGAGAATTTCTTACACTTGAGATATCAGCAAATTAAAAAAATAATACTCTCCTGGAAAATGCATTTTTTAATTTAAAGGCCAATCTGTGGATAACTGAGAGATGTAACATCTGCCATCAGATGAGGAAAGGTGGCAAGTGCCGAGACCCTGGCAAGCATACTGTGGAGTCTCGCACCATGAATGTACTTGACAACGTTGACGCTGAGCCCGTGCCTGGAGATGGTCATCAGGACCTCCCCTGCGCTCTTCCGCCACGGCAGGTTGTAGGGGGGGCACCATGAGGTTATTGCACTGAACAGAAGCTGGAGGTCGTCCTTCTGCGCCAGCTCTTCCGCTGGGGAAACAAAGCTGCAGAGTTTCACTAAGATCTAAAACACAAAAGGAAATACAAGTACAGTAAGAAGGAAGTGAATAAATGGCACAGGAAAGAGAAGTGCTTCAAATGGAAGATGGCTAAATACTACTGGAAAGTTAAGTGTAAGTACTGGGTAATGTCTAAAGCCACCAGGATCAATGATCTTAGGCAACACTGAAAAGACACTTACAATTCAGAAGTGTCAGGCTAGCGCAGCAAACCAGCTCTACTAATCTGGCTTACAGAGAATACTTACTGTCTTCTCCTTGCCATGGTGGGTTTTTTCCCCATGGTGTTTTTTTTTTTTTAACATACTGTGGCTTAAGATAACATGAAAGAGAACTCCCCTTCATTGTCTATGTTTTACTCAACTTATTACTTTCATGCTTAATCTGTACTGCAACTTTCTTTAAAAGAACAGCTTTAGGGAGATGAGAGATTTAAAATAGATCTTTGAAAGTGAAAGAATTTTCACACTGCTTCAGTTCTGTGCACAAATAGAAGAGGATATATGAATAAGTCATCTTAGCTTGAGGGTATTTTTTACATGTATCTTGTTGCCAACAACTTCCTTAAGGCTGGCTTTCAAAGAAGACTCAAGACCTCTCAACTTACGAATAAAAATTTACTCTATAAATCTGAGAGGCAACATATGCACTGCATAAGCACTCCTAGGATCAGGATCTATGTATCTTTCATCATATGTAAATACATACGGTCAAATGCAACAGAGGCCCACATGCCCAGAGGGGTGCACTATCCACTACATCCTTTGTTGACCCTGCCACATGTGGTTAGAGGACAGATGACATTTCTCTAATTTGTGACATAGAAGATAAACCCAAAAACAGCCAAAAGGTTTTTTTCTAAGATTAA
The DNA here is from genome assembly GCA_002564285.1 of Tympanoctomys barrerae. Classification (NCBI taxonomy): domain Eukaryota; kingdom Metazoa; phylum Chordata; class Mammalia; order Rodentia; family Octodontidae; genus Tympanoctomys; species Tympanoctomys barrerae. The sequence continues at coordinate 9,361 of NDGN011358543.1, read as the reverse complement.
ATTCCTATTTTGAAAAATAAACCTGATTTAATGATTACTTGAATCTCTTGACTAAGACAATTGGTTCTTAACTTTAAAGAAAAAAAAAATGATTCTTAAAATGATCTAGTGTGACCTTCCATTATACAGGTTGGAGAAGCATGGTGCCTCCTTGTCACACTTCCCCCGCCTTTGCAGTGGCCACTTCTACTTACAGTGATTCTGTGATAATGTCCACGCAAGTGTGCAGAGCAGTGACTGGCCATGCTGGTAAAAAATGAATGCTTGTATTGAGCAGTACTAACAGCTAAGGCCCCGGGACCATCTGTTACACAATGCAAACACAGGATTTCATCAGCTATAAAACATTTAATAAGCTTATTGCAGTCATTTTCTAGACAAAAATGATGAAAACCTGGCTACCTGGCCCACAGCACGGCCCCGGGGCGCTAACGCAGCACAGGGCTGGGGACAGGGCTGTGAGGTGCCCACTGGTGCCCTTCACCTGCTGCGAGTCACCTACGAGGACATCACGGCTGGCTGCAGGAGTTTGATGTAAGTTATACTTTGAGTTCCTTCTGGCCTAACAGTCAGTAATTATAGGATACTGAAGGAGTCCTACAGTATTTCAAAGTCAGCATCCACTGCTTCAAGTACAGAAAAAGTGTTTTAAACATTAAAAGAAAACTGCTCGGTTTACTTAGGTATCAGAAGTATAAAACGCAACCTCCGCGTGCTGCCCACAACTTAGTTCCTTAGGAGGGCTCTGCTGAAACAGCCTGCTGGGCAGATCGGGAAAGACCCAATTCACAGTGCTCGACAGCTAGGCTCATCCTAAGCAGCTTAATTCCTCTGGAGTTTATCCCTTCAGTTATTCCATTCTTATTCAAGACTCAGATAAATCTAGGTTTTAATCCAATTTTCCATTTGCTCACATAGTCACGTTGGAGGGAAAAAAGCTCTGAAAGTTATGGGTTATTTTGCAAATTATATAAGATGTTCACTGGAAGCACAAAAGTATGCAGTAAATCAAACATCCAGTAATTCTTTGGCATTTTGTCTGAAAACCTGGCCTTTTCCATCTTGAACTGTGTGTTTTCCCTCTCCTCTCTCTCACACTCGCAGCTGGTCCTGCATGCATCTGAGGTGAGTTTGCCCTGTTCCCTGTACCCCTGCTACCTGTTACCACAGACTGACTGTCCTCTCCCTGCTCTCCCAGTGACAGCTGCAATCACAGTTCCTTCTACTTAATGGCTACACTGTGCTGAGTGGAGAGCCACAGCGTTGGGTAGTACTTCATCTAAACCTCACAAAGACATTGTAAACAGATGCCACTATTTTCATTTCACAGGTGAGAAATCTCCATCTTAGGTTATATAAGTTTTGCTGTTATGTCTTACTTTCTACTATGGTTAAAAAACCCACTCATCCAATATACCATCTTATCCATGTGAAGTGTACACATCAGAGCATGAACTATACACATGCTGTTTACAACATCTCTAGAATTAATCTTGCAAAACAGAAACTCTACCTAGAAGCAACAATTTCCTCTTCCCTTTCCATAGTCCTTTGCAACCAGCATTCTACTTTTTCTCCTGTCTAGACACCTCATAGATGCAGCATCATGCAGTGCTTGTGTTATGCATGCCGAATGGTTTTTTCACACTGTATTAGAAAGGTCTGCAGATGAAAGGTATTCTAAATGTTTGTAGGTTGCTTGTTTTATAATTTCCAAGAAAGTTTACCATCTACGATGACTGTACTGCCAGGCTAGTGGGTAACTGTCCATGAACTCTGTTCACCCACAGGGCTAACAGATGAGCAGCGAGTGCTTTACAGGCTGGGGCAGAGGAGCTGGAGGTGGTCACTAAGATATACTGTCCTTGTAAGCTCAGTACTTACAGGCTAGGGAGCTCCTGGATACAAACAGTACCTATAGCTTAAATCCAACCTCGTCAGATCACAGGTGGAGCTTCTCAGAGGTGGCTGGACCTAGAGTGTGTGACGCTTAGATTAAGGATATGCTGCTGGCACTGATTTATAGTGCAATGCTAGAATAAGGCATGCCCCATCCCAGGTGCGAGTGCTACCTGCCTTGACTGAGGGCAGGGAGCGTGGACAGAATACAAGGGATAGAAGCAGGACCCTGCTGTGGATTCCTGCTTGCCGCTTCCCTGCTGGCCGCCTTCTGCCTGTCCTGCTTTGTCATGAACCATTTCTTCTACGTGATGCCCCTCTGCCGTGCCACCCTGCCCTAGGGCCAGCCGACTACGGACTGAAAACTCCACAAACTGTGAGCTAAATAAACCTTTCTTCCTATAACTTTAGGTGTTGGGTATTTTGTCTCAGTTATGAGAAAAATAACTAAGACAGTGATATAACTGAAAACAATTGATATTATAAGAAATAATACCTAAATCTTAATATGAGTGTCAAAAAAGTTGTCCTTGGGTAGTTCCTTTTAGAGATATTATTGATATATCAACTGTAACTTCAAAATCAAATGTAATTTTAAAATCTGTTCAGAGAAATAATAAACTTCTTGCCTTAAATAAGTAAACTTCTTGCCTTACTTATATATTCCCCAAAACAACACTTCAATATTCTCTCTGCTGACACAAGCAATGCTGCAATGATGAGACCAGGTTACAACATAATGAAAATGAAAGGTCTACTTGGCCGGGGCTCCAACTTCATTGTTGCTGGGCTCTAGAGATGTCCCTCCCAGGCACATAGCACCTTTCCTACCTGTACAAAAACTTTCTGGAGGAGTCCCCGCCGCTCTGCTAGAGGTAGCTCATTCTGTGCCCCTCCAACTGCCTCAGGCACATGTGGAAGGTCAAAAAACAGATATAAACATTTAACCAGGGTGGAAGGCACTGACATCGTTGTCATGCAGTCCACGGTTTTCTGAAAAACAAACCAATAAGTAAGTGAATGGACAGACAGTCATAGCTGTAATTTTCTGATATAGCTGAGTAATTAACAAATGTTAAAGCAGAAAAATAGTGATTTTAAAAATTGTATTTAAGAATTAAAAGTAACTCCATGCTAAGAAATAATTTTCCATTAGACAAATTTGCTTAAATCAAATACTGAGATTGGATTTTGACATAGGAAGTTACTCAATAAATTTGGCAGTTATTCATTAAGAACAGCATGTTTTAGAGAGCATAAGCTCTGGGATTTTAAGGAAATGGCAATAAATAACTAACATGGGCAAACCACTTTTCCTGGGCCTCACATTTGTCCCTTATAAAATACAGTGAGACACAATTTAGGGTTAGCGTGATGATTATATAACAAATGCAAAGACATATTAAACAGTAAGTATATTACTAGCTGCTTTATTATTTATTTATTATTTTATAATAATAATACTATCATTATTATTTGTATCCATCTTACAGATTCTTGGGTCTTGAAGGACACTAGAGAGACTTAGGCATCAGGGACACAAGTACATCTTTGTATTGTTTTCTTTCCAAAGGAAGAAATTAAACACTTAAATATTTTACATCCATTTAAGAATTATGAAAATTTTCCATGACAGTTTGATATAAAAAATCACATAGCAATAAAGTCTTCCTGGCATCACTGTTGATCATCCACTTTCTCATCAAACATGTACTGAATGTCTGTCTAGAGCAGTGGTGGCGAAGCTATGGCATGTGTGCCTCAGTCAGTTGTTTGCTAATGCTGAAAGTTCCAGAAGGTTCACGATCACCGCTTTAGGGTATGCCAGGCAGCATCTACAGGGGCAGGGCATGGAGAAAGGAAGCAACTCTGCCCTAGAGATGTCCACTAGCAACAGTAGAGCCACAAGCAACTGTGATTTAATCTCTTAAGTCTGACAAGGGCAGCACATATAAGCCAAAATAAAGAGAATCATCAACACTGCCAGGAATATAAGAGAAAAGTACAGGGGATTAAATGAAGGGAGAAGCCACCTAAAGACTCAGACAAAGTTAGGCCATGAGGTATACTGTACACTTGAAGAACCAGAGTTCGCCTTGCTGACTCCTGGGAAGCCACAACAACAGTGGCTCCTCTTCACTTAGGGACCAGGTGTGAGGCTACAACCTTGACACAGGCAGGCTCCTCTATTCCTTAAGGCAGACACTCCTACCGCATGGTGCGTGCTTCACAAAGGAAGCCACTGAGGCTTATTCCTTTACACACCTTGCTGGGAGTAAGAGCTGGCTAAGCGATCCAGAGTGCATGTTCCACAACCTGAAAGTGGGCTCGCATCCATTCCAGCTCGACTGTTACTGGCAATGGACACTTAACAGAGTGTTATGAACAAACAAGTGATGGTCAGGGTTCAGAAAATTAACTGACAGTAGGAAAGACTGTAAACTAACCCAGAGGACCAGAAGGAGGATGATTAGGAAAGTAACATAAATTGTTAGAGACGGCCAGAACAAATGCAGTAGTGGTGATGGAGACAGGGCTTCAGGAACTTCCTTTGTGAGGCCCAGGCCTGGACATCCAATGTCACTTCCTATTCCAAACTCTATAAACAATCTGCCCTTCATTATTCCTGGACACCCAGTTTAAATGTCTGCTTTGTCACAAGCATCCTTCAATTCTTCATCCTTCCTCCTACTCTGACCTTCAATGTTCAACTCTACCATTTTTGCCTTCATAGCATTACACACACCATGACTGTACTTTACGGGACGCTCTCCTTCCTCTGTGGCATCTATCTGCATGCTGAGTCAGGACCACATTTCACTCTGATGTGTACGCTGCTACTGCCAGCCAATGGCCAGCAAACAGCCAGAAAATGGCACTCAGAGAGAAAAGGCGCTTAACTTACAACAATTTGCTTTTAAGAGTACCATTTTCCAGTTATGTTTTTACTAGCTTTTCCTTTCTATTAAGCAAAGCAGTATGATTTTTCATTTTCATCTTAGCCCTGATGGATTTCAAGTATAATTTGTCATCCAAATTAGTATTTGGCAGCATTTGTAATTGTTGTAAGTGATTAGGCCTGTCCTGATTCTTTTCTTATACTCTTAAGGCTGTCTCTCCATTTGTGTATGATTAAGTAAAGCCACACTGAGTTTCCACTCTGTGCTAGGTACCACAGTAGAGACAGACTGCTCACAGCTAAAGAGGAGAGACACAGCACCTTGAGAACACCCCAGTCAGATTTAGAAAATTACAATTAAAGGCTGTTAATACTAAATGCAAGGAATAATTTAAATTAAAATTAGGCATTTGAATTGCACATAAAGTTATGTATACTACTATAAACCCGACGTGGATACAGTGGTGGAGAAGTGTTTATTCTCAACAGCATGGGGCACAACTGGCACTCTGTCAGTTATCCAGAACAGCCACAGACACATGAAAGCAAGGCTCTGCTAGGACTCCAGACTGCTCAGCGTGACCAAACGCCCCAACTTCCCAGGACTGGGGGTTTCCTCAGGGTAGGACTCACTATGCTGAACCCTGGAGAGATTTTAAAAGGCTGAATAAACTTCTTTTGTCCCAAAACTTAAGAGCAAAACCAAAGCATCCAAATGGCCTTCTAATAGGTATAAACACTATGTATCAGGACATATAGTTAAAGCTGATTTGGGAAGATGTAAACAATCTCTATAGCAAACAAGTGAGAAGGCAACAGGCTAGCAAGCCTGAAAATATCAATGTTCCTTATTTTCTACAAAAATCAGAAAAATGTACAAGTATTTTCATGCCACTTACTAATAAGTAGCTAAGCAACCTTAGATGAATTTGATCTTTCTAAAGCAGAGTTTCTCTTAAATGGATTTTTTCAAAGGAGAGCTCTGGAACTCCGGGACCCCGTGCCCTGGCCACAGCAGCCCAGCTTTCTGCCCAAGTATGGTAAAAACGGTGTTAGTTCTCACTCCTCATAATACCACAGAGATGGAAACCATCACTCTACCCCAGGCAGCTCCTCATCAATACAGTGCAAAAATACCTACCTCCACATCAAGAGATGAAAAGATAAAATACTATTTCAGAACAGTTATAAGCACCTGAGTGGTTATAATACCTTGTTTGGGTATGAAGATAAATTTAATAACAAAATCCCATGGGAGTTAGAAAAGGTTAATGTACTAAATATGAAAACTAAGAACTCACCTGACCAGAGGATGCCAACAAATTAATAGTTGTCAGAAGCATCCATCCTCGGCTGGCTTCTTCACTCTGATTGATCTCTAGAAACTGGACGATGGCTCGACTCGCAGCCTCTACCGAACCAAAGGGAAAGTCATTAAATGGGGGAAATCATAAGAAAAAAGTTCACCCTCAAAGTCTGCAAGGGACACGATCGTTTTTTCAGCATGTATTTCAAGTCAGCACTGCTACTGATTCTGTGAAACACATTACAACTGCCATGTTTGTATGTATTTTAATATTTATATCATTAGTATAGAAATGTGAGAGTCAATCAGTATGTTTTAGAGAAAAGGTACAGTATGCTATGAACTACTTAAAGATTCCTGGAAAAGGAGAAACTTGAGCTACTCCTGCCTAGAAAACAATTATATTCCTACACAGAAAGTGGGAGGGACAAAGGTATGGAACGAACAGGAGCCCAGCACTGGCTGGAGGACTGAGCCTGCTGGCTGTGGACCACAGAGAGCTGTACAAAGAACCCTGGTTCATGGAGAGAACCTAGTGTCAATGGCAGGGACAAAAGACACCAGGTCATCGTGAAGGAAGCAACTCAGGTAGGACAGGGCTCTTCGGATAAGTGATCAAAGGCAGTGGCCTGGGCAAGGTACAAAAGGTGGCTCTAGGACTGTCAGTCTGGCAGTGATGTGCATGCTAGGCTGAAAGGCCAGAGGGAGCTGAATAGAGAAACAGGGGGCTGCATGATGCACGAGGGCTGAAGGGGCCTGAGGCAGGCACAGAGAACCGGAGATGTGGAAGAGTCATCACAGAAATCTTTAAAAGTGAATTTAATGGATTACGTTTTTAGAGAGAAGGTAGATAGTCCCAAAATGAACACAATTTCATGATTACAGTTTGCAAGTTAAAGTTGTTAGAAAATAAGTCTGAACTGCTCACTGTGAACTAAGTGGATAAGATACTAATTTGTGCTTAGCACACCTCACAAAGAAGCAGAAAGTAGAGCAAATAGAATTTAGACTACCCTAACTGTGTTCTTTTCCTTCAATTTAACACCATCACAACAAATGTTTTGTCAGATAAGTAAATATAAGGCTTACGTATGATCCTCCAGGGGGATCCCCTGTGCCCAAGTACTGGGAATTAAACCCAGGGCCTTGTGCTAGAGCTACAGCTTCAGCCTTTTTCTTTTATTTTGAGATAGAGCCTCACTAAGTTGGGCAAGCGCTCTGCAACCTGCCACCATCCTGCCTCAGCTTCCTAAGAGCTAGGACTCCCAGCATGAGCTACCACACCCAGCTCAAGAGTCACAAATGGGCCTGTACTGGGCACATTACCTCTTTATACACTTCCACTTGAGGAAATATTGTAAAAGAGGAAAAAAAGCCCTTTATGTAGATTATTTTTATTGAGTCTTTAACTATATCAGGTGCTGTTTTACATACTTGTGGATTTAACTGATTTAATTTTACTAAGAACCCTGTGAGTGATTTTCTATTAATATACCTCTAGTATAAATTGAGAAACAGAGAGGAGAAATAATTTGCCAACAGTTACATAGCTAGTCAGTGAACTCATGCTCAAATCTGGGCTGTCTCGCCTGCAAGAGATAAAGATAGTGATTTAAAAACATTACCAGGAAAGAGGGAACCCGGCAGGCTTATTTCTAACAATCAGTTCTCTCCGAAGTGTTGAACTCACTATCGTCCTTTATTTACTCATTTATAGTCTCTTTTCCTTGTATAGAAAATAAACACCAACACTGTAAGCCTGTGCACTGCTGACCCCTGGGACCTAGCACATTACTGGCACTCAGAGAACATTCAGTAAACATCTGCTGAAAGTATCAATCTAACTAGAATAAATAAATGATTCTACCAGAAAGACACTGAGTTCAAATTCTTACAAACATCAAAATCTTTGGAATTACTGTAGATAAAAGAGATTTCTGAAAATTTTGAACAGAGAGTAACAAAAAGAAGTGTATTCAACTGCCCGAATTGTAAATACCTCATTAGAGAAGAGAAAAATGAAAGAGGAACATAGACATTTAAGCAACAGTGGTTGGAAATCTTTTTAGCAAAAACTGCTTTGCAACTACTTTTTGCAAGCCTACAGAAGACAAAAATGTGACAAGGGCTAAGCCACATATGTCTCTTTCCTTGACAGCACTTACATACCCATGCATAAGGGCGCCTTCTTCCCGATAGCTAACACTCTTGACACAGACTAATACAATATGCTCTCATTTCTCAGGACTCCTCACAGCTAGTCAACTTTTATTTTAAATCACGCATCTTCAAGATCATAACTGGACATCTTTAAGGAACTACTTCTAGTATTATGAAATAACTGATAATGTACCAGTTAAATTAATATAATGATATTATATTATTTAATTTAAAACATTCATTAAGAAAAAACGTGGCTAGGCCAGTGAGATAGCTCAGCGGTCTAAAGCGCCTGCTCAGACAGGCAAGAAGGGACCACCCCCAGGGTGGGCAGAGCCAGCCACAA
>NDGN011358532.1:0-20928 GCA_002564285.1 Tympanoctomys barrerae | reverse complement strand
GTAGGGTCTCACTATATAGATCGGACTCAGTGATCCACCTGTTTTCAGCCTCTCAAGTGCTGAGATTACAGGTGTGCACAACCATCACCAGTCTCAATGGCCATCTCAGCACATCCTGAGAGTGGGACCAGCACGGCATGAAGGGAATCGAACCCCGGCCGCTGCACTCTGCAAAAGCAGGTGCTTTAGTTCACTGAGCTATCACACCAGTTCTTCAGAACTTTTAATAAGAGCATTAGATAAATGATAACAATGACTGACTGCTTTCACCTATTGGAAGTTCACATAAATCATATGTTTATGGATGCTCAGGAAGAATTATTAACCAACCTCCTTCAAAAATTTATTTGACACCTTCCTTTCTCACCTGTTTGTCTTTAAATGAATAAAGACTTAAGTTTTTCTCAGCATTTTTTTTTCTGAGTAAAACTGGATGGCAATTTGAATTTGTTTTCCATAGCATCAAATCATATCTTTCTTTTCTACATGCATCATAGTAATTAATATTCCCCCCACCCTTCCATATTATGGTTGAGATCTAAAATGTCCCCCCAAAATTTTCATGTTCTTAGGTGGGGCTTTTGAAAGTGATCGGATCACAAGACTTAATATCCTCATTAGTGTATTCATATATTGATGAATTCATAGCTGACAGCATTGTTAGAAGGAACCAGGTCAGAAGAGTCAGGTCACAAGAGAGAATAACCCAGAAGCACATTTCCTGTCCTCAGCTCCTCTCATTCTCTCTTCCTGACTGCCACAGGGTAGTCCAACTCCCTCTGCCATCATCCCTTCCCTGTGCCATTTTGGCTTGCACCAGCCAGTTACTGGGGGCAGTAGGCCAATTAAACCTTTCCACTTTGAAGTTCTGGGTGTTGAGCATTTTGTCACAGTGATGGGCAAGTGAATAATGCAGAAAATTGGAACCAGGAATAAGCTTGCTGTGGGCCTGCCCCTGAAGGGATGATTCCGAAGCTTTTGGTACTGGTTTGTGGAAAGAATTTTAAAGACCTTTGGAGATGTAGGCCCTAGAATTTTGTAAGCATGGTTTGATGGGTGATGTTTGTCAGAGCCCAGAAGATAAAAGTGATGTTGTGAATGTAGACAGTAAAAGTCCAGCTCAGGATATTGTAGTTGGGAATAAAAAAATTTATTGGAAACTACACTACAAGCCATGCACATTTCATTTTGACAAAGAATTTTTTTTTGTTTTGTCTAAGTCCTAAGATTTTGAGTGTTGTTGAATTTAAATGTGGTAGATTAATTGATCTGGAAGAGGAAAACTCAAGATATCTCAACATTTAGTCTGTCCCATGAGTACTGCAAAACGTATATTTATAATGATAATCAGAAGCAAGTAGCAAAACCAAAAGATATAAAATTGTACAGCTAGACCAGAAAGAAACCAACTGAAAATTCAGGATCAAGAATAATGTTGTTTAAAAATATTAGCAACATTCTAAAGAAAGATGCTTTGAAAGTAACCTCGGGAACTGGCCAGACCCATTGGACTCAATATAAACGAATAAATTCCTCTGAAAGACATTGCTTAGAAAAGAGCCTCGAGAAGCTGCCAGTTCAGAGCTGAGCTGTCATGGAAAGTATTTCCCCAGGCTGAGCAATCTGAGTGCTCAAAAGCCACTGAACCTATGGTCCGAGGGGGCCAGGCTACTGCTGTGGCTGCAGGGAGACCTTGGCATCCTCCACATGGTCCCGATTTTACAGGGATGCAAAACACGAGTGCTGTGCCGTCACAGAGACTTCTATCCAGATTGCAAAAGAAGTCTTCAGAGGTCAAGCAATAATGCACGATGCCATGAACTCTGCCACGAGCCCTAAGAGGACAACGTGTGACACAGAGAGTGAAACAGAAGGATCAGTGGAGACCCCAGCAAACTGGAGAGGCCAGGAATGGGGAATGCCTGCTGAAGGAAACTGCAGGCAGGGAACAAAGCAAGCCCTGAAGAGGCCTTGAGCTTCACCAGAAAGGATGCAAGGGTGGGCCTGCCCCAGCCTTGCGGGACTCCCAGCTCACCACCACCTGTCCTGCGTGCTGGGCCTGGCATTATAGGATTTAATGATTATCCTGCTGGATTTCAGTCTTGCTTTGGTCTAATTCCTTTCTGTATCATTATGCTTCTTTTTGAATGGAAATATTGCCTCCATACCTTAGTATTTTAGATGTATTCAACTTTCTCTTTTATTTTCACAAGAGAAACAGCTACATTTGTTTTGAGTCTCCAAAGAGACTTCAGACTTGGAGTAAGAAATTGAAAACTCATTTTATGATTCCTTACCATTCACTCCTTGAACAAATATTTACTGAGCTGCCACTGATGGTCAAGTGCTGGACTAGCTACACATTGCAAAGTGAACTGAGAATGGAGACTTCAGGTAAGGGCTATGGCGAGGATGATATAGGGGTCAGGGAAGGTGCCAGGAAAACTCCCAGGAGACAGCTCAGAGCAGGTCACCCCTACGTAAATTTTAGGAGAAGAGTTAAGTCCCATTATAGAAAAGGGAGCCTCAGATGTCAGAGCATGAAAGCAAGAACCTTGTGGTGTTTTCAGAACTTCAGGTTTCAGATGTGGCTGGAGTCTGGTGTATGGCAGAGAATAGAGAGGGAGAAAGTTGAACCAACAGATGGGTCCTGATGGTCAACAGTCTCTTACAATGTGTTTCAATTTTTACCCTCAAAGTGCTGAGCTATTCCTATAGAAAGTTTTGGAAATAGCTTGACCAGACAGACAATTTAAAACATCACTAGCTGAAATGTAAAAATGTCAGGAGAACCAGTTAGCACGTTGTTGCAGCCATTCAGGGGGCCTAGGGAATCCTGAGACATGAATCTGTTAGGGACACAGGATGACAGGGTCCACATGTGGCAGGGTGAGACAGCTTGAGGAAATGGTCTGGACCACAGTTCTTGGTTCATCCTTCAGCCCTTGGGAGAGTGTTCATATTCATCCCTAGACTCATGCTTTGATTCTGTGACCTACTGAAATGGTGCTTGTTATGAACTGGAACTACAATAGGCATTACAAAGTTTACTTTTAGATTTGTAAACATTTTCATGAGTCCAAGAAAGAGGAAACAGAAGTGGGGAAGAACAGGTGGAAGAAGAAGAAAAGAAACGGAGAAGGGGAAGATGAAAAAGGAGAAGGAAGAAGAAAGGAAGAAAGGGAACAGGAGGAAAGTGGTTAGGAAAAGAAAAAAGAATTAAAAGAAGACTGCGTCCTAATTGTCTGCTTACTAGGTAACCCTGATGGAGAAAGGGAAAAGAGAGACTTGGAAGTGCCTCCCTAGGGTTATGTTTACCAGTCATTATACCACGGAGCAAAGCCAGGGCTAGTAGGGGACTCATCTCTCCTGAGGGTACCCAGCAGATGTGGACTGGTGTTCAGTTCACTTATTTTTTCTCAATAATCCCTCTTGTATGTCAAGGGGTTACTACATACCTTTCTTTGAAGAAGTAGGAATGTCCAAGATGGTGATATCCAATTAGAATTCACCAACAAGAGGACTAGCAAGATAGCTCAGTGGACTGAGCATGCTTAGGCAAGCCCAGGGACCGGAGTTCAATCCCCGGGACCACAAGCCACACCAGCCCTGCCCCTGGGCCCACAGAGTGGGCCTCTGAGACCAGACACAGTAGTGCATGCCTATAATCCCAGCTCTGGGGAGTCTGAAAACAGAAGGATCACTACAAGTCTGAACCGAGAGTACAAGCTGCATAGTGAGACCCTGTACCATAACACACACACACACACACACACACACACACACACAATTGACCAACTAGGACAAAGTACTGGGTTTTTTTTTAATCCTGTATTCTTTGTGCCTATGAAAGAAACATCATCTCTGTATCTTTAAAGACTGTAGTGAAAATAAATAAATGGGTGTGCTAAATAGCTCCAACAGTGGGCTGTAGTAACCCAACAAGCACCTTGCAGTTTTTATTTAATAATCAAAGGCCAAATGTCACTGTGCAACAGTTTCTCTTGTGACTAGGGATAAAAAGTTCACCAATCTACATACTTTACAAATGTCAGTATTTGTAAACTTTGAAATATTTAAAAGATGATTACCTCTAAAACTTACCGTTGTCCTAAGAGGAACTGCTTCATCAAACCTTGACTTAACAGGCAAATTTGAAACGACAAAATGTCATATCTATGCTTCCATCATAAATACTGAGAATTAAACTAATGAAACTGTATTACTAGCTTAGAGAAACATTCGCTTCAATTTTAACCTGTATTGCTTTTCATGTATTTGGTTGTTACAGGGTTTCACTATGCAGCTTGGACTCATAGTGATCTTTCTGGTTTCAAACTACTCCCCAGCATAGGGGTTACAGGTGTATGCCACTGTGTCCAAACTCTGTGGCCTGCTCAGAGTGGGGTGGGGCTGGCAAGGCATGTGGTGCCAGGAATCTCACTGCGGTCTCTGCTTGCCAAAGCTCTCTTAAGTAGGCACTTTAGTCCGCTGAGCTATCTCGCCAGCACCTTAACATGTATTTTGTTAAAATAAAAATATTGTTTGGTGATTTCAATTGATATACTAAGTTAATGCTGACTTAAGTATTGATTTATGTTCATAAAACCCTCAAATGTAAAAGCATTTTATATCTTCATAAAATCGCAGTATGTAAAAAGCTACTCTAAGGTGGCACAAGAAATCAGCACATTTTCTGCCTCTTGATAGTAGAGACTGGAAATAGAATTCTTTTTTAAAAAAAAATTAAATAAAATAAATCTGGCTTCTTAGTTAGCAAATTTGGAGTTTCCCATTCTGTTATGTGGTTGGACTATTGCTGGAGCGTCTGACTGGGGTCGACCACCCAGCTAGCACTCAGCCCACATGCCCAGTTCTGTGGGTGTCTTTCTTCTCTTGTGTTTTTAAAGTCATGTTTGATTTTTCACTGACCTCCTGTTATGATGACCTTTGAAGCCAACACGTTGTTACTCCCCTCCCCGTGGGCTATGTGTGATGTCGCAAAATGTGATTTAAGTATTGGGCAGATGGATCTTTTTTTTAAGCTAAAAATCCATGTAGGAGGCCGCATTTGAGGGGGAAAAAATGCAAAACTCTAAATTGTAAACTTCTGAGAATTTCCCAGGAGCTGTATACCATTTCTACAGTTTGCAAAGAATGTTATAAGGAGTTTTACAAAGCAGAAACCGATGCAAATAACTAATGGAAACAAAAAGCAGACTGTAATTTATTTGTTGAAACAAAAAAGGACAATGTTATGAAAAGTGTGTTTCATGTATATTTATAAATGACTGGAATCACCCTAAATAGTACCACATGCCTCTTGATAGTAATGAGTGGAATAGAATTCATAGGGCAAGGAGGGTTTGGTCCCTGGCTTAAGGATGATGGTGTCAGGAAGCAGCTCAGAACCTATCCTCTAACACAAGCTGTAGAAACAGGACCAGGGCAGTTTTCTGCTCGTGCCCTGTCACCGCCCATTTCAATTCAGTAGTTCTGGGTATTTTCACAAGTACCATCAGAAGGAAAAGCTCTATGGATTTAAGAAAACATTAAAAAACCATTCATCTACTCTGGGAATCAGAAAGATAAATTTGCTCTACATGATACAGTAGCAGATTTGAGCCTAGAATTCTTTTCTTCTCCGCCGCTGATCCCGGCCGCACGTATGTTACTCAGGGTGGCTCGGATGACGTCAGCCAACGCATACGGAAGAGACTGTCACAGTGAGCTACATGGGCGGTGAGCTCAATTTTCCTCTTAGATGTTCTATTCTTGTCAGTTCCACCTCTTCATTATTTTCTTTTGTAGATCAAAGACAGCTTTCTATTTTTTATTCTGACCCTGGAGAAAGAGACGGTTAGTCGCTAAACAATGCTCTCTTACCTTCTCTTCCTTGCAAACTCAGTTCAGCCAGCCGAGGATCACAACGTGATCTGCTAAAATCCTGTTTCTCATCCTTCCTTGCAGATAGATGTTTCCATGACTGTGTTCTACTAATAAAATGTAAGCTGAAGCTGCTGGGCTCAACTGATTCATGCATTTGCCTTTTCTGTTTCCCTTTGGCCTATAACGGCTGCATCTTTTATGTTTCTGAGTCTGTGGTTGCAGTACACAGCGTTCACATTCCTTGTTGGCACAGGCACGTGGCAAATCCTCTTTCCTTGTTCACCCTCTCTTCCTTTCTTTTTTCTCCCTCCCCCATCTCTTGATCCCCTTCTCATCTGAGAAAGATCCACCTCCCCTCTTCCTATTATCTATCTTTCATTTTGCTCTCCATTTACACTTTGGTTCTTTTGCATAAGAGAAAGTGTGCAATGTTGAAGCATATGTATCTGACTTATTTCATTAACATTGTGCTCTCCAGGTGTATCGATTTGCCTACAAATGACTCCAGTTTATCCTGCTTTATGGAACAGTAGTGGGCATTGTGTGTAAACACTGTACTTTCTTTATCCATCCATCTGCTGGTGGGCAAATAGGCTGCTTCCAAGATCTAGCTATGAACTATAGCTATGAAGTGTGCTGCTGCAAACCTAAGGGTACACGTATCACCATCATAGGATGTCTTAGCTCTTTCAGAAAGATATCTAGCAAGGGAATAGTTATGTTATATGGAATTCCTAGTTTTAATTTGCTGAGGAAACTCCATATGTACTTCTGTAGTGATTTACAAGCTTACACGCCTACCAACACTGCACTGTAGGTTTTTTGTTTGGTTGGTTTCGGGTTTTGGTTTTGGGGTTTTGAGTTTTTTTGCCCTTCGGCTTCTCCAGTATTTGTTATTATTTGATTTCTTACTGATAGCCATTTTTTCAGGGCTACTATAGTTACAACTTCCTCCACTGCTCCTTTGGAACACGAAGGTTCCTTAGGTACAGCGGAAGCATGAAATAACCCAGCCTGAACTCTGTGTTTCACTTGCATTGCTCTTGTTTGCAGACCTGTCTTGTGCACTTTGATATGGATACATGGCTAAAAACTTTTTTAATTTCACTCATCTTTGAAAAGTAGCCTGGTAACAGTAGGCCAAAACTGTGAACCTTTTCTCAAAAGAAATCAGTCACTTAGCAGTAGTAGCATAGTTTGAACCTTCTACTCCTGGTTTGAAATTCTGAAAGTGACAAAGGAACATAATTTTGCTTGAGAAAATTATGCAGAAATGCTTTCCTGGGAAATTCCTGTGAAAACAAATTCTTGTGCAGTGAAACTGACTTAATCAGATTAAAAGAAGGCAAAGATGTGTACTAGTCCAATATTCTGATTTATAAATTATGTCTATAGTAAAGCAGTTTTATTGTTTCTCTAAAGATAATATCAATTTATTAATAGCAAATACTATGAGGGCTTATTCTTTTGAGTTAATTAAATATATAAATCAAGTAATATCAAAGCCCTGAATAAACCTCAACGGTGTTCTAACCCATTCTCTCATGAAATGGGAAAGGCAGAAAATGCAAGGAAAGCAAAGAAGATAGTGCTGAACTATTAACTATTGACTGAATACTTTTTCAAATCAAAGAAATTTATTAAATAGTTTGGGAAGAAAGTATTTCTAATAAGTGCTTGAAGTTCTTCCTCTATATATTTATCCTGATCTCCTTCTCACTAAGTTACCCTTCTTTTCCCTCCCTAAATTTAAGTCCTCTCTTCCTTTAACCAGCTCACGCCAACCTTTCCTTTTAGGTTCTCAACCTTTCCTTTTAGGCAAGGTCTCTACCAGAGAGTTGCGCCTGGCCTGGGCTTCCCTGGAACACACCCGTCTGTAAGGCGCTGTCCCCTGTGCGGCCTGGTACTGTGAGCAGCTGTCCCCGTGCTGCCTGCATACCATCGCCACACACTTCTGATCACGTCCCTCGAGGTAGGTATCTTCTCTTTCCCAAATGGAAGTGAACAACGCGAGGACAGAGACCCAACCTGCTTCCTCAGCCATGAAAGCCAAACAGAAGCACAGTCTCGGGAGAAATAGCTCCAACAGCCAGAAGGAAAGTCAGCGTCGCTAGACTGTTGTACGCGACTCCTTTTAGGATATGCCAGGACAATCCAGCTACATGTCTTTTGCCTTTGATGAGGGTACAAGAATTCAATTACAAAGAGAAAAGCAGGGTAGATAAACAGAACATACGCAATAACCTACTTGTTCAGGTTTCTGGTTGCTTAGGGTTGCTTCCCTAGAACACTGTAAGGGATACAGGTTTGAAATTAATAGGTTAATCTAAGCTTAAGAAAGAAAGATACAATAATGGGAAAAAAAAAACACTGATATAAAGTACAGCAGGAAATCAACTATTGAGAGAAATGTATTTCTTAGAACAGAGATAAGGAAGATTAAAATGTTCCAAATGATGTTCTTTAGGTCACATATTAAATTTCTTCTTTACTGCATCAACTATAATTTAGTGATTTTAGTTGAAGAGATCTAAATGAGAACTCCCTGGTAATTTCCTCCACCTCTCTTCTAATGAATGCCTTTTATCCATTCATCAGATTTTAAATTATTCTATAAATAGTTTTTAATGTTAAAAAATAGGGTTTTTTCTTTATAATACACTATTAAATGGAGGTCTTATATAAAAGATCCTACAGAGTGAAATATTAAGAAATAACTTAAACAAATAATTGATATAGTCATTTTAATTGCTACCTTGTTATCCATGACCTAGTTTGCTTAGAGGTTTTTATGGAGCCTGATTCACTGATTTACTGGAGAATGTTAGATTCCAAATGGATATAAGAATATTTTGATTTCTCTTCCAGTTTTGTTGAATTGACAGTATTTCTGTAAAAACAAATCAAGCCAGTAAAACTCATTTCTGGTATGTTTTTCTAAACAGCAAGTTCATATTAAATTAAATTTAATAAAGAAGAAAAACAATATTTTCTATAATTATGATTCCCTATAGAGGATATATATCAAGGCAGACAAGTAAGAGAGCATTCTTATATTCTATTGGAACATTATTGCACACAATCAAACAAAAAAACACTGAAGTTTACTCTTTCCTTTGCAAACTAAAAGTGAGCCTGAGAACTTCTGAGGCTCTTTTGTCTTGTGCCTGATTTGCTGCCCCTTCTGGGAGATTCTGTTCTGCCAGCTCCTCTTCAAAGCACTCACTTCTCTGAGCTACGTCATGTAGCCAAGGCATGCCACATTTATTTCTGGCTACAAGTGTTGTCCATGGTATAGACTCTGTTCCCTGCACATACAAAGATCTAAATGACAACCATACAGAACTGTGAAATAATTGCCTTTTGCAGGTATACAGGAAGGCACTTTCATGAATAAGAGTGAGATGATAAATAGGTGGTAGCCATTAACGTGAGAGAAAGAGAAAGACACTGTCATAACAGACACCCATGAGGGCTGGGGATGCAGGTCAGGGGCAGAGGTCTTGGCTAGTACACGTGAGGCTCAGGGTTCGATCCTCAGTACTGAAATAAAAGCACACTGTACCATTTGTAAGATGTGTACATGTACACACACACACACACACACAAGCTGTGCTCACAGTGTAACTGTAGTATATATGAGAATACACACAGTCTTCCTGTGACCAGTCCCCTAGTTGGATAGTAGTGTCTTACAAATGGCAGATTCTCTCTCCAGGGGGGCCACACTCTGTCTGGGGTATGGACCCTCTTCTCAGTATTTTGATTATGCTGAGGCATCTGAGATCCCCTCTGAATACACTTGTCCATGTGATTATAATGATAAAGTGAGGAATTAAACTATCCGAGACCCCTGTCACCTTCCCTAACCAAAGGAAATCGTAAGAAACCAGCTGCATGCGATTCCAACGTGGGAGCGCTTTGTGCACAGAATGGCTGCCCCTGTTGCCGTCTGCAGCGGGACTGCTGCGGACCTTGGCGTCTTTGCAATGGGTTCCCACCCAGCCGTGACGACTTTTCCTTCTTTCTTTGATCTTCATGTTGGCGATGTGTTGTCTTCCTAGCAGCTTTCAGTCGTTTTGTTACCTTGTTGTATTTCCTTTGTGGAAGCATCTTGACCTTAAGTCAGTAAGTAGAAGAAAGAGGAGGAGGCGAGAACTGAGAGGCTGAGACACAAGGGAGCCGAGTGCTGCGCTCGGTGCTTGGACAAGGCCTGCCCTCCGACCTCTCTACTCTACGTGGGCAGGTTCTCTGACTTGCAATTTACTTCTCAGAGCCTCAAGTCCGTCTAAAATAGAAGGATAGATGCATCTAACTCCATAAAGAAGATGTCTGAGTAGATCAATTAATGTTAGTTTTTTATGACATTTCCATCATCAACTTCTGTGTGTTTAACATATTTGAACTTTCGCATGCGGATCTACGTCATCTATAAAGCAGTATGCATGCATCTGTATTTACACAGACACATGTGCATGCCCCCTTTGCTTCTCCCTGCACACATGCACGCCGGCTTATTTCTGGGATGAAAACCTGAGCCACAAAGCCCCTGCTCATCAATTTCCAAAGAATGTCAAGGTAAGCAATTAGAAAACAAGCGATTCCTTCACAGCAAATGCTAGTTCGTTAAAACTATGATCTACAAAAGATATTGGAAATAAGACGAGGAAATGAGCCATTCTATTAAAGGAGAGTTTGGATAATCTCTACGTGTTAAATAAAAGTCTAAAAGGAAGACTTTCCACGTCGCCCACCTCCTCGGTGTTTTACTCCGCCCATTACGGCCACAATCATCCCTGCAGTACACAGCGCTCACTGTGACCTACTGCAGACAGTTAATCAGGAGCAGAGAGCAGCTTTCACGCACAAGCAGTTACTTGTTCTTAACTTTTTAAAGTTCATAATTCAGTCTTACTGTCATTTCTTTCCTCTTGCTGGTGCTTTTATGAAAGGTAAAGTTGAACGGAAAGAAAACCAGAGTCATTAGCTGTTTGAAAGTTTAATGTGCTACCAAACCAGAATTAGATGTGATAATGAAATCTCCACTGCTGAAAGCCGACTTTGCCAACTGATCTATGGAGTGAGAAGGTGCTCACATAACCAATGAAAATAAAGCCATGCTCAGTTTTTGTATTTCTCCTTCTTTTTTTGTTTAAACTGGTCAAACACCAAATTAGACTTCAGTTGGGATGGTTTAAAAAGTGCATTTAATACATTTTTGCTTGCTTTTTCAGAAACAGTAAAGCTGTTGGTGAAGTAGCTGTATGTAGTGAGTGGTATCCTGGAACAATGGAGAAGGATCTGTTGGGAACATTGCTAGGCCTCTTCACCCACACTCATGGATCAGCAGAGCCAGGCAGCCACGGCAGCCCTCTCCACGGGGCCTACCTCGGCCACCCCTCAGTCTGGCATCTGAAGTGAGGCTGAACAAATTCCAGCTTACCTCTTCTAATTATAGATGGTCCCCTGTTTATGACAGTTCGGTTTAGGTTTAAAGTTTATGATGATGTGAAAACTCACTTGGAGTTTCGAGCTTGGGGATTTACCAGGCTAACCATGTGCTATAGCATGCTTTGCTTGAGCTTCAGGGGATCCAAGCAGAACTACAGCAGTTCCTGCTCAGCTAGGTGGTCGCAGCGCTGAGGGACCGTCTCTCTGCAGGGTACCATGCTGCTGAGCAGTAGGTCAGGTGTATGTCTGACTTCCAACATTTGACATGTGCAGTTTGCTGTAGGTGTTTAGGAACAAATCCTAAGCCTAGGAACATCTCTACTTGTCTTCCATGCTCAAGATAGTCAGAATGGATTGTATTAGTTACGGTTCTCTAGAGGATGAGAAATGGTAGGAAACATGGTTACACTGGGGAATTTACCAGGAAGACTAGGGGATTCGAGGTGGAAGAGTTCACAATGGCCGTCTAGGGGATCAGAGTCGGGGGAAGCCAGCAGGTGCTCAGTCAAGAAGGTGGGATGGAGGGGGCAGTTGCCACCTAAGGATGAGGCCCAAGAGACAGTGTTCATTGGAAGGCAGAGAAAACTGGAGGGCAGGTGAGCAACATTGGAAGGCAATCACAGTGAAGGATGGATCCACCCAGAGATGGAGCTCTTTGCAACAGGTACACTTCTTCCTTGCCCTTTTATTCCATCC
Organism: Tympanoctomys barrerae; assembly: GCA_002564285.1. NCBI lineage: Eukaryota > Metazoa > Chordata > Mammalia > Rodentia > Octodontidae > Tympanoctomys > Tympanoctomys barrerae. Next base: position 8,892 of record NDGN011358532.1, on the reverse strand, counting down.
TGGCTGCAAGTCCACCAGTTTGTGCCACCCACAGCTAGAGTGGGTCCCCCTGAGCCCTGCCCACCCTAGTTTGCTGGCCTACCTGTCAGCGATATGCAGACACATCAGGCATGTGCTTCACTACTCTGCTGAGCATTTCTTAATCCACTCGAGCTGACACATCATGGTTCACAGCCACGTGAATCATCAGCTGTTCTCCTCTCCAAATGCAGCACACTCTTCTCTTCCTTTGTCTTTGCACACAGCATCCTCAGCCACTGTTTCTGCTTCTCCAGGTACCCACTGTACCCTGCTCTCTGACATTTCCACTCTTGGATCTCTTAGAAATCAGCACCTATAAAAGTTATATTCATTTAAGTTCAATTAAGTGGCTCTTGTTTTCTTAGGAAAACATGTTTCCTTTTGCCCAACCCATACCAACATGATCTCTTTCTTCTCTTTATCCAGAGCCGCTCTGATTTAAGGCTTGTTAGTCATTTCTCAATGTGTGACTTTGACACACAGTAGGATTTCATGCAACACAGTAGGATTTCATGCAACACCCACTAGTTTATATTCCCCAGAACACCTCTGCATTGCTTTCACATACCCCAGCCTTCTCCTCTTTAGTCTATATGCTCTTGAATAGTAAAGGAGGATGGGCAGGAAGGAGGTTCTTATTAATCCTTGTAACCTTTCCATTATCTAATAGGCTCGTTGCACCTAATGAAGGCTTGATAAGTATTTCTTGAATTGCAGGATTAAACTGGGTCATCTGGGTTTGGTTAGAAGCACCTCAGGATAGCACCTGGATGTACCAATACAGTGCTAATGATGCAAGAGACAATTTTCTTTGCTGAATCATAGCTGAATTTATATCACAGTAAGCTTTGGAAGGTACCACTTTCTGAATTAGATATAAAAACAATAATCTTTTAGTGCGTAGCATTTTAAGTCCTCCTGCCTCCTTTCAGGCGTGGGGGCATCTCTGCAAGGTGTTGACCTAAATTTCTTCTGACCTAATTTCCTTGTTGCAAAAGGAATTCGGTGCAGCCAGCCCCCACTGCGGAAAGGTTTTGTTCTACATCACTGTCAAATTTCAATGACAAATGGAATGAACTTTGTGAGTCCTTTTGAGATTTCAGAATAGCTCCAGCTATTCCCTGCTAATGTCTAGGAGGATTTCAGTGATTTGTCCTGCTGGCTGCAGAGTGTAGAAGGGCCTCTCCCTGTCCTGTACATTTCCCCTGAGCAGGCAGCCACACCCCAGAGAAGCCACCAGGCACTACCTGCAAACATTCATACCACACAGTAGCTGAACAGAAGGTTGCTGAGGCAGTGGACAAGGATGTAAGTGGCGAAAAGGACACGTTGGGCTCTTGAATCAAAAAATAGAGATGTCTCAGCACTAACACACTCTGCTTTGATTCTAGCCCTAAGAATTTTGAAACAAAAAATAAACCAGCCCTTACTTGTATGATCAAAAAAAATTTTTTTTTCTCCCAGTGACACAGAGAAGGCAAAAATGCATTTCCTACTATACTAAAAATATATTATGTTTACGCATATGTGTTCATGAAGAGTGATGCTAGTGAAAGAACAAAAAAGAACTCAAATAATAAAGTAGCTGCAAATGCTATAGACAGTAGAGATGAATAAAAAAATACTCCCCGGGGACTCTTTGAACAGAAGACAAGGGAACCTTCCACTAAGAAAGGCATCAATGTGTACAAAATGAGTTCCCAGGGCTTTCTTCTGACATTGGTACTAACCAGTGACCAGTATCTGAGTCATGTACTCATACTGCAACATGGGACAGACTTATTTCAAAACCTAGAGTTCCAATAATCACTCCCATAAGACAGTAAATGTACTTTATGATGCTGAAAATGGCTAAAATCCTCCCGTTGGGTGCAAATTCTAACGCAAAGATCTCTCTGCATTATTTCCACTGGAAGCACGTCTCTTGGGAGGCTTTCCGGCACCACACCCTGCCAGTTGGTGGTGTGGTCAGCAGAGTAAAGAGGTCAAAGAGTGCAGCTGTCCCAGAAATATATCTTGAGCCTAAACGGGAACATAAAAGAGCACAGAAGGAGAGGGGAAGCTGATGAAAGAGGGAGAAGACTCTGCTTCTAAAGAAAAAAGAGGTAAGAGAATCAGTACTGGATAATAAAGAAGTACCTGGGGTGGGGGCATCTCTAAAAACAACACGAAATCCATCAAAGAAAAGTAACCCGAGGAGGAAAGGCTATTCTGACCGCCCACCCCCAGTGCCAACTGTCTCTTACAGAGCTCCATAAAAACTTAAAAATCCCAATAGTCACTGAGTATCTACTGAGGGCAGATCCTGCTCCAGGCACCTAGTACATGATGACCAGAATTGGCCAAGCCACCACGAATGAGGTCCTGAACCTAGATTTTGTCATTCAAAGGCCAAAAGAAGTGATTATTTACAAGTCTGGTGCATTGTGATAAGCCATGACCACTGGGGGGGTGGGAGGAGAGAGAAAGAGAGAGAGGGAGAGGGAGAGACAGAGAACGAGTAAATATAAGGTAGACCATGGGACTGTTTGGCTGGCTGGTTCTGGAGAGCCCGACATATTCCCTAGATCAACAGGAAAGACTCTCCTGAGAGTAAATGTCAGAATCCCTAGAGAGATGATCCATTAAAGGACAAAAAACAAAAACAAAATTCTTTTGTGAAATCAAAGTAAATCACTGCTCCTGAAAGTAGGTCTTGGAGAAGGAATTTCTCGACGTATTTTTGTGAATTCTAAAAGACAGCAAGGATTTCCTAGGATGATGCAACATTTGCAAAGTTAATGGCCTAGCAAAACAGCAGATTCATTATGAAAGGGCCCAAGACAAGTTGTATGCAAATGAGGAATCTTGCCTGGCTCTCTTGAACCTCCGATATAGTCTTCTAATTAAAAACTTGGCATGGCCCTTTCCTTGATTCTACAGGAAGCAGCAAAGCTTTTAATAAGCAAGTGCACGGAGGTCGGAAAGACACGGCGACACGCACGCGCGCTCTGAGCACCAGCTCTCCTCGCCGGGCCTGTGCGAGGCGTCCAGGGCCCTGCCTGCGCGAGCCTAGCGGGCTGGCGTCATCACGCCCTATCCAGCTGCCTGCCACACTCCCCTCCTGTCCAGAATCCTCTCTAGGCCAAACGCTTAGAAAGGAAAACGACTTCTAAAATCCATTTCTACTTTATTGAGAACAAAGATGACAATTCGAAGCAGAAGCCAGGTCCGAGTTTGCCTTTCACAAAATTGGCCGGGGCTGCCTCTGTCCGGGAGGAAACCTCGCTGGATCTCTGCTTTCAGAAGCTGCACTGGATTGAACAATCAGAATGTTTGAAAAACCCACCATCATGGCCAGGATTTGTGAAGTGCTGAGCGTCTGGCGTATGGGTGTTCTAAATAAAAGGATTTTGCCAGGAGTTTTGAGATCAGAGATTCCCGATTAACTCCGACTGCTTGGATCAATAAAGATTGTTTTCCTTTGAAACAGAGCACCTATAAAATTATGTAATTTGAGGTATAGGAAAATCATTGCCGAATGAGCAAAGAGCATTCTGCTGCCCACAGAATCCATTTGGTAATAATTTCAGCATGAAAAGCGATACCATTATTTTGATAGGGCAAATGCACTGGAAAGTCACAAAAGATGCTATCGGTTAAAAATGATATTTGCATAAAATACATTTTCAGCGCAAACTCACTCAGGTGCAGCGCTGTTCGCCCCAGCAATGCAATTCAGTGTGAGCTGCTTCCTAAAGGGAAAGTACATGTGAGAATTTAGATTATTTTGTCTAGCGCAGCTGCTGCTGGTACTGCAATAGAAGAGACACAGCTGATGACAAGGTAGAATGGAACTCGACACCTTCCTTGGCATCCAGCCAAGTGCACAGAATGTTTTAGCCAGTCTGTGGCATGTGATCCATTTCTTAATTGTTGATAACATATAATTAGGACAATCTAAGCCTAGTTTAATGAATGCAATAAGTTAAACTGCAGTGCTTGACTCTACTTGGATAGACTTTGTTAGTCTTGGAGCGTGGAACTGCAGAGTAACATTTTATAAACAGTACAAAATGGAATCTTCCCTTTACAAACTATCAGCCTAGAATTATGGCTGACATCCTAACCCACAGTATAAATTCTGTGCACTGTATAAATGTCAACTGATATTCAGGGCCAATGTGCTCAAAATAAATTTTCCCCTTGAAAATTTTAAAGGTAAGATTTATGTGGAGAAATTGGGCACATATTTAAAAATGACAGACTACACGTTCTGCAAATCAGGTAGCAGCCTGATTTATTTTGACAGACTTCTTTTCAAGATGATCAGAGCTCAGTCTAGTGTACTACAGGTTTCTGCAAAATGCAATGATTTTCTTGCAAATAATGAACTGATTATTAGTTTGTTATTAAAATAGATTTATTTCATTTATCTTTTCACACCCATATGACTTACCTGTAGGCTTTGTAAAGGCATTGTTATCATAAAGCATGCAAAAGATTTTCAGTAGGCCATTATTAAATTCAGCTCACATTTTCAAATTTCTAGTGGAAGAGCTATCTTTTCCAAAGGGTGGGGAAAATCTAATGAATGTATAAAATAATGTAAAGAAAAGTTTCAAAAATACATTTTAGCTTTTGACAAAAATACCAAAAACCAAAAACAAAACTGTTTCAAGGGAAAGTCTATTTATTCATACTACGCGTGCTTTCTCTGGCTTTTTCTTTTCTTTTTTTTTTTTTTTTGACTTTTAAATTTGTCCCAGTGTTATCAGAATCGACGTTCAGTCACAATCGTCCCAAAGGAGCTGTCGTGAGTGAAGCTCTTATCGGGAAACTGTAATGAAGAATCAGCTCGCAAAGTTGTTACTATGGTGTTCACATATCTGAAGAAATTTTTAGTGGAAATAAAATTCCAAAGCACTAAATTTAGAGGTATTTCGTTTCCTAGTAAGAGGCATAAAAATAGTACTACTAGATACAATTTGGATTCCAAGGGGGAGATATTTATTTCTGTACAATGTTCAACCATGCACATTCTGGAGAACCAATTTCTTTCCAAAGGCCTTGAGACAAATTAAAAATTATGTTAACTAATTTCCTATTGGGTCTCCTAAGGATAATACCTTTTTTAAAAAAAGAGAGAGAGACTTTCACGTTCACATTTTCAATACAGTGCTGCTTTTAAGAAAAAAACTAACAAGTTTAAGTCACAACTATTTGAAAACATATGTTTTTACATGTATTTATAAAATCACTATTGACTATGGTACATAGTTGTAATTTTAGATACTAAGTTGTATATTGTCTCACATGGGACAACGAGAATAAAAGAATGATATCAGTGCCCTGGAATGGTTTCTAAAAAGCTCTGAATTAAGCAGTATTTTCCATGTACAGAAAGAATTACAATGGTATGCCACTGTCGACAAAAATTTAAAACTGCAAAGTTCCAGAAATCATGATATAGTTCAGAAATAAAAATAATTCAACTATCATATTTATGTATAAATTTTAGCAAGCCTTTACCAACTATTGAAATGTACCAAATTTCTCAAGTCAAATTACATTCCAGAAGTTTTACCTAAATTGCTACTCAAAAAAGAAGGAAAATTTTAAATTTATCCTTAAATTTTTCTTTTCATGATTAGGTCACCAGAAACAACATAAAAATTCCATAATAATGTTATAATATTATCTTATAATAATATTACATGGGAGAGAATATTGTATTACACTTGAATTTCTAGGTTTATAAGAAAAAAGAAATTGGCACCTCTTAAGAAAAATGTACTCAGCCATAAGAAGGGCAAACTTGAGATTTTTATAGGGAAATGGAAGCAACCAGAGACAATCTTCAGAGGTTAAACAAATCAGACTCACATGGGCAAACACTACATTGTCTCTCTGCTGTGAGAAACTGAAAGAATAAATTCTAAGATGTACAATAGACGCTGTGAAATGAGAAGTTTCTCGAAAGGGAAAAGGACAAAAGGAAAAGAGGAAAGACTTGACTCAGCTATACTATCAGGGCCTCTGGGGTCGTTAGAAAGGAGGTTTGCACTAACATCGATCGGGGAAAATTTTATATCCATATCTTGTACCCTCAGCAACTACTTTCAAGATTAACAACAGGTAACCTATTAACTATTGTTTTTCTCCTATTATTTTGTTACAAAATTTAGTCCCACCTGTTTCATAAAATAAAAATCAGAAAGAATTACAAATTGATAACTTTCATATCAATGACAGTTGCATTCAAAATTATTTGAAAAGGAAAATTTTAAAAATGTATTACCAAAAAAAAAGTATTACCATCAGTTTTTCATTCATTTTGTGTAAATAAATATATATACACAAAATTATATATTATATATTAATATATATTAGAATAATTTTGAATTCTAATATATATATTAAATTCAAATTTTTTTGCCAAGTATAGTAACTAAAATTTCTCAACTTAGTCTTTTCCTGGCACATAGGAGAGAAAAAGAGAAGTGTCCATGAGAAACTTTGTTTTGTCTTTATCTGATCTTACAAACTGTTCTTAAAATGCAGTTATTCTGAAAAGCAATCCAGAGAGCCATCCTATAAATTAAAATGCAAACCTTACTTTAGCATGAATAAATTGTGTCCATAATCTCAGAGACTATTTTAGGAAATGTGGTCATTGTATGTGATTCCTTGTATGATGAATTCTGAATTTGGGATCAATTCTGTCTCATAACTAGAAGAGAATGCCAAGACTTAGATGTAATACAAGGTGGTAGTGGCAATTCACCATCCCTTCACAAATATCTAACTCGATGCTTCTAATTATCAGTTTTCTCCACAAAGGAACTATTTCCTCAAGTAAAGTATATGCATAGCCTTCATTAAGAATTTGTATGATTTTCTAGGTATTCTTTTAGTATTATCAATCATTTAATTTTCATCTCTATTTGACAAAACCTGCTACAATTAGTGAAATACAATGGGGGAGTAGAAAGCCATTGAATTTATTTTTGCTGTCACATGAAACTTTACACTATGGAATTCATAAGATAAAATGGACTAAAGCTTTATTTCTCTGAGGAAACACTTAAAAAAAAAGCAAGCTCGAAAAATGCCAATTTAAAAATCTGCTTGGGAACCTTACACTGTAAAAGTTGCTTCTTTTGTTAATTCATTATACATTGGTGAAAGAACTGTTTGCCTAGTTTTGTCATGACAGATACAATAATTTTTGGCTTTTAAATAGGCTATCTACTAAATATAATCTACTAGTTTTTATCCACTTTTAATTCACAGTAAAACTATCTTTCCACCTTTTCTACTTGTTAGACAAAATGGATTCGAAAGCGATTTTTGTGTTAATTTTACCAGAAGCTAGAGTACAAAGTGCTCATTCAGCCACACAGATTTCTAGATTTTTAGCTGTGCATACTTAACGGTGCCAGGGATGGTATTTTGGAAACATTAAACTGATGTATTAATGTCATTCTCTAAATCAAGTTTCTTTTTTCTAAGGCCAACCCGGAAATATTATTGCCCTAAATCAGGAAATGATAATTATTTAACTTGATGGCAAAGTTTTGTGGTGAGCAAATAGATTTAGTAAATTCTTCGAGGACCTATTTGACATTTTAAGGTCTAAGCCTGGAGAACTCACTCCTTGAATTCTCCTCAGCATGATCTTGTGACCTTTCAAGTCCTCCAGGTTGCTGCCCTGCGTAACAGGGATTAGTACAGAGCAGAGACCACCCCTCTGTTTCTGGCAGCGGAGGATGGAAAACTGCAAAACCAACCTGACAGTTCACCTCAGCTCCCCATTCAAGCAGTAGTTTTCTTAGCAGTTGAGCACAGGGAAACTCAAGGGAAGGGCAATGTCACATTCCCTGTGACACAGCACACAACCTTCCAGCGCCTGGCTCACACCCACCTCATGAGGTCGCTTCTATCCGCCTTGAGCTAAAGCTGTCCCAGGCTCCTCTGGGTTTACTATGGCCTGGACCACAAGCTTCCATAGCACCCCACTCTTCCATGCTTGAGAGAAACCAGCAGAGAAGCTGAGTTGAAAGTAACCAGCATGCAAGGTGTTGCCACAACCGAGGCTCGGCATGGGCTTCTCACCTGGCTGGGACTTGACTATAAAGCAGAGATGCTGCATCACTGAGCTAAGCTGAAGAGAAGTGGTGGGGGCCGGGGAGATGGGTCAGTGGAATAAGCGCTTCCCTAGCAAGCTCAAGGGTCTGAGTTCAATCCCCGGTTCCGCCAAAAAAAAAAAAAAAAAATGAAGAGAAGTGGATCATGAGAAGATAAAAGTGCTCATCCCTGCTGCACTGTGGACAGGGCCAATAGGCAGAGGGGTACCACCTGGAGAAACAGGGATCACCTGGGCCCTGCAGTAGGGGATGCTGGGTCTCCCCCTCCACTGCGGGCCTGTTAGACGCTCAGACACCAGCTTGTCAGAGTGCACAACAGTGAACAGAAGGTTGGGAAATCTGGGGGACAAAATCTGCTTTCCACACGGGCAACATTACCTAAAAGGATGGCTTTATTATTGGATTGGATGGAATTTTAAAATTCATAGAACTCTAAATTTATGAGAGAACTAAAATAGCTATAGAAAAATAATGGAGCATTTTCCAGGCATGTCCAAGTCACCGTGAGCGAAGTCAATGTCACACAACCTCTGTGGTTCCATAATCTCCTTGATCAGAAAATTTGAGACACAATTGAGTTACAGGATGTTACAGTACAGGTTCTCATATGCCCTAAGTCCTCACTGACCTTGAAAGGCTAGGACCAAAATGTTGGCTGTCTTCTCAGCCCTTCTTTTTACTAATTTTTGGTCTGCAAACTTAAGTTGTTAACCCTCCAGAAGAGAAACTTAATGATATTATT
>NDGN011358507.1:0-11804 GCA_002564285.1 Tympanoctomys barrerae | reverse complement strand
AGTATGTCTGTTCTTCAGATTCACTCTCTATGTGTTTAAAACTTTCTTGAAACTCTGCACAGTCTTCCTTTGTTGAAGACGTTGGTTTCTCTGAAAAAGTTTGATCATTTTCTTCATTCTCTATTTTAAGACATTTTACCACACTACAAGGGGAATTAAATGAAAACCTTGTTTTTCTTAATCTTTCTTTAAGTGTTGCACTCATGGGCGCTTTCCATGAGCTACTTGTATAGGGAGATGGTGGATTTGCACAGGCCTGTGGAGTGTGGGGGAAAATCACAGCGGGGTCTGGAGGGCTTTCCACCTTGGAAATGAAATCTTGCTTTACTTCCCAAGCAGACAGCATCCGTAGCCCCTCTGCCATGGGGATGAGAGCAGGGTGGCAGTCAGGGCATCCTGGAGTGGCCTAGGCAGTGTCCCCAGCCCACGGAGTGAATTGAGAAGTTATTTCTGATTTGATTTTTTTTCTAGAGCCGCATTAAATTGCTTTGTGCTTACCATTTGAGTAAGATAAGATAGGTTGCTTTTGGATTGTCCCACCTTATCTACCCTTTGCCTTTGTTGAACTGAATGTGTGGGGTTGCATCTTTCTTAAGTGTTTTCTGATTATTTTTTTCCTTTAGCTTAATTCCTGTGGTGATGCTTAGAAGTTGCCTATGGTGGTTTACTTTATTGCTAGTATTTTGAATCCTCAGTAAATGACTACTTCTTCAAATTATCTTCGAGGAGATGTTTCTGTGTTTTGAGTCTGTTGCAAGATCCTACCTATTCAATTTGTTTTGGATGAGAATTTGCTACGTTTTTGGCCCAGTATCTGATTCTTTGGCACTGTGCCACATTATTTTCCATGGCCTTTAGTCAATCTCAGTCTTGAAATACCAGGAAGAGTAGCTATTTAAACAGTAATGACACTTTTGGCTACAGTGGTACTATCGTCAATGACAATGGCATCAAACATAGCCTAGAAAATGACAAACTGAGCTAACCATTAATTTGTTACCTTTAGCCATGTGAATTAGATTTGTGGTTATATGATAAAATCTATAACAAACCAGAAAATTGTGTGCAGTATACAAGTCCTTAGTATTTAAATTTTATCCTCAGGGGTTTAAATTTATTTATTTATTTATTTATAAATTATATGACTATTATTTTTATTTATTTATTTATTTTTTTGGAATCTGGGATTGAACTCAGGCCCTTGTGCTTGCCTGGGAAGCACTTATTCCATTGAGCCATCTCCCCAGACCCTAGGGGTTTAAATTTAAAAGGAGTTAGGAAGGAAGTAAAGAAGTAGAAGAAGAGGAAGAGATTAGAAGGGAGGCTGGAGGACAAAGGATGATCACACTAGCTTTGGGAAACTGGTGCTAAAGACTGGAGGAAAAGAGATAAGGGAGAGATAAAATGAAAGCCAGAATAGAACAAAGACCAACAAAAGTCTAGAAACCATGTTCATGCTTATTTAAAACATGATCATATAATGAAGGAAAAAAAAAACCAGACTCTAAACCAAAAGCAAACCAAAACAAAACTACCAGCACCACAAAAATAACAAATACAACCAAGAGTGAGAGAAAGAGAAAAAATCTGCTTCCAGGTTTGTCTCTGCTATCACTGGTGGACAATATGTGGAGCAGGAGCCCAGATCCGTGTTGTTTTTTCCCCAGCAAGTGAGAAGTAGCTTTTTCTCCAGCTAATGGGAAATCTCAGCAAGCTTGAGCCTTCTGATGGAGGTAAGACTCCTTCAGCTTGCAGCCATCAGGGTACCTTCCATAGGTCTGAGCCCTGCTGGGAGCTGATAAGTACAGCCGGCAGCCGCTCAGTTCGGCTTAGATGGCTCCTCTCCATAACGGCCTTTGGCTAATCACTCTCTTGTGCACCATGGCTGAGTCTTTGGAGCTCACTGCCAGCTAGTGCAGTCCTTCATAATTACTGTTCCCCTCTACCTTCACGTCTCCCTGCGGAGGCCTCCAGGATCACCAGCAGTCACTGCGTTTACAGGCTTGAACTGCTCCTCTTGCACAGTGAGTCTCATCTGAGGAAGAAGGCATTGACAGCTACCTCCTCCTTTCATTGAAGTTTCTCTCTTCACTCTTTCCATGGGCTTCAACTCATGCTTCAGATCCTTCCTGGATCTAGGGGACCCAATTTCCTCCTTCTTGTCTTCCTCGTGTTGCTGGATTCCACCGTCTGGGTGGCAACTCTCAGGAAGCCTCTTTCTCTGCTTCTTACCACTCTGCTATCTTGGTGATTCTCCCCTAATGAATAATTCTTTCACATCCTTGAGGCTGATGTCTTGCTTATGGATGATGGTTTGTCTCATTTCATCTTAGCTTATGTTTCTAATCATTCGTGGTTACTTAGTACTTAGAGAAGGCTAGGTATCTTGAGGATATCATTCAAACATGATTGCATCATTATTTCTTGGGGTGACCAAAATAAGACTAGAAAACAAAACCCCAGAGCACTGTGAAAAGTGCCATCGTCTGATTACCCAGGCTCTTTCTTCTGATAAACAGTGAATTTTAATTTTCTTTTTCATCTGGTTATTGCTTAAAACAAACACATATATCTTTTGACTTAAGTAGTCAATTGTTGGAAACACTGAGGCTATACCTAATATTGACACACATGTCTAGATCATACAGTGAGTTATCCAAAAAAATTGCTTCAGTTATTTAATTCACTTTCATATTTATATAGTATTAAAATATTAGATTGAAAAAGAAGAAAATATAAATCAGTGTACCTGGCTATTTACATGGTGAGAATAGAACTATGATCAATGTGCTGAATGGAGTTATATAAAACAAAACTATTGAAATTATACAAATAACTTAAAATAAAGTAATATCCTAAAACTATAATTTTAGTCTAATGTTGGGGACATAAATTGTTTTGCTCATAATAATATTCTACAAGTTTATCAACCACTATGACCACGCAATGTAAAATTGCTTAGATGGTAGAAAATGAAAGAAAAAGTTTTAGTTTTGTTGAATCTGTGTCAATGACTTTTGAGTGTTTATATATTTTGTCTAACTGGTGTGCATTATTTCATATTTTCTGTTATTTAGAATGTTTTCAGGACCTGCAGATTTCATATGGCACATATGAGAAGGCAATATATCTATTTCACCCCAAAGAAATCCACATTAAATCTCATCAATCATATAAGAAACTGTTTGAAGCACTTTCACAGTGATTTAGGAATTATTAATAATACTAAAGTTGTGTATGTGTGCACATGTGCATGTGCATGTGTGTGTGCATGTGTGTGTGTGTGTGTGTGTGTGTGTGTGTGTACATGCAGTGATACAGATTGAACCCAGGACCTTGAACATACTTATAGAGCCACTTCAACTAACATCCTCAGCACCTCAGTGTTATTTTGGAGCCCTCTCAAGAAGAACCTCCTTCTTTCAGAGAAGGACATTGTCATCGCCACTTCAAACATGAATTCCTTTAATATAATTATCACAATCATCTAGCAAGGTAGTCATTATGCTCATTATACAGAAGAAAAGTAAATTGAAATGACAAAAGGTTAAGCATATTGGGCTAGATCACAGGCTTTGCAAGTGGTATGATCAGGAGCTAGCCTAGGTAATCCTATGCCAAAGCTTTTTCTTAAATAATGCATTGTATTATCTGTGTGTCAGGTGTGAAGATATAACTCCAGCTATGTTTTGAAATCCTCCTGTCTCATTGGGGAGCTTTCTTCTCACTTCTAATGGGCATGTTAGAATAAGTTGTTGTTGTTATTATTATTATTATTATATTATTTTGGTGGAATTGGGGATTGAACTCAGGCCCTTGCACTTGCCAGGGAAGCACTTATTCTACTGAGCTATCTCCCCGGCCTTAAATTATTATTCTGTACTTGATTTATTTGATTAGATAGATGATTTCTTACCTTTGAGTACTGCTCTAGCCTGTTGCCCTTAGAAAACTAATAGACTTGCCTCTACTTATGGGATATTTTGGTTTGTTGATGAGTGAGGTATATGGCTCATTTTCCTTATTTATGTATACTTGGAGAGTCAGTATGGTAATATAAAAGCCCCAAGATTAGCATAAGACCCAATATGTGCAAATCTTCTATGCAGAGCTGGCTAAGGCTTTCTCTCAGCCTTTCTTTCTCAGATTATAGTACTGAAATTTACTAAAGGGATAGATGACAACATAATTAGAAAATCTATTTCATTTCTATATATTTGCTTTAAGAAATTGCACAATTTTATTTTTATTGTTGAAAAGATGTATCTTTGTTATTAACACAACATCAATTTATGCTCTAAATGCATAATCTATGTGGTGGTATGTTAGAAGCAAATAGTTTTCAGCGTTTCTTGGAATATTAGAAATGTAAGTGCCAGTAGAGTCATGACTAGTGTGAAGATAAATTTTCTGTTTTAATATATTCACTCATTTTCTATCCCTTTACAAGCTGTGTAGGGTCACCTGACTACCTGTTGGCCGTGGGCTAAGAACAGTAGAAATGGGCATCTTTTCTAAAGACAAAAGCACTTGAGTGGGCAAGCAGCCTTCTGCTCTGTCTTTCTCAGATGTAGTAACTTGCAAGTTGACTGTTTCCATTAATAAGTCATAAGTAGATTGTGACATTGGTTGGAAACTACCAAACTCAGAGAACTTTGCATGAAAGGTTATTATGCCTTGTTGATTAGGCTGTAATTTTTGGGAAGTGCTTTTGTTATTGAATCATAGCTTAACATCACCTGAATAATGTATATGACTTTTGAAAGAGTCTATTTTCTTATATGGGAAGCAAAAAGGCAACAGAAAACATGAAGAGCTCCAACTAATTACCTAAACAATCTAAATCTAATTTTTTAAGAAAGTCTTTGTTATCAAAAACTAGTTCTACAGTTCCATATTTAGAAAAAAGTATTTCTAACATGTTAAAAGCAAATGTTTGGTTTGGTGTGTTTTTTGTAGAAGTAGAAATTTACTTATACAAGTTTATACTTTTTATAAAACTTCATATGAACAATGAACAAAATAACACAAGCTAATTAAGCATGTCATACCAGGTTAAGTTAACGATCTGGTCAATCATTGATCAATGATCTATTTAATATCAAAAATAAATATTTTTAAGCAGGTGGAAACTTGGGAGTAGAACTGTTTCTACTATAATGCCTCTGCTCTTACATATTTCACCAACTTTGGAGCTGAAATATTTGTATTTTGTGGGAAAACATAGATGCAAATTTAAATTTGTTTCATGTTCTGTGTTGTTTGATCATTACAAATGATGAACATTTAAAATATACTTTGGACTCTTGTTGATTATGTTAAGTTAATGAAGTTTTTGGTTTAATGGAAAGATAAAAATGTTTTAATAACAAGGCATGGTGACGCATGACTAAATTAATGCATCACCATGCCTTGTTCTTTTGTTAGCAGTGATATAATAAAATGATCAGGTTAAGGGCAAGGCAGGAGCACAAATCTGGACAGCCGGAAATCAGGAGTCCCGTAGTTTGCTCCTGACTTGTAACTCATCCATTTGTTACCCGAATGACTGTGCTGGTCACAGAATTTACTTTATTGTCTTGTAGAATAAAGGTACAAAAAGTCCTGTCATAGTTAAGCTTCAAGTGTTGGTATAAAGATCAGATCAACGAAAGCATGCAAAAATGATTTAATTACATACAAAGGTAAAATATTGTTTATTTACATTTAGGTGTGGGTAAGTAAAAAAAAATCATACCTACTTAGCCAAGATACTTCCTTTGGTTTTCTGTTTTCTAATGTGGAACAATAAAGTCCTTCACAGCTTCCACTGGGAGACGTTGCCTAACCCTCCACCCAACATCCAAATCCTGGACATGCACTTACCTGTGCTTGAGCGCACGCTCTGTGTAACTTCTTTGAAGTGATCCCCCCATCATGTGGCAGGGCTGCGCTTGGCCTGTCTCCCCACTGGACAGCAGAGGCAATACAGTTTTTAATTTTGTATTTCCAATTGCCAGCTCAATGTAGATGCTACTAAATGCTTACTTCCCTGACCACAAAGCTTGGAGACCTTACAATGACTACTATATTTTAAAACAAATATTTATATTTAAAAATACTGTTCTACTTGGCTGGTTGACAATTTACAATAAATATGACTTTGCGATTTTTAATTGGAAACATTTAAATTTCTTAATTAGCTTAATACCATTTATGTTACATTTAGTAGAGAACAAGTTTTTGCTTGTAGTATTACTAGAAATATTTTTTGCAAAACATGAAAATGCTTTGCAACTTTTTCCTCTTAAAGTTCTACTAAGTAGTTTATGGAATGGCAACCTGCCAAGTGGTGATCCATTTTCTCAAAAACATCGTTTGAGACCACGCCAACTGAGCACACTAAGCTTATCTACTGCATCATAGTACAGTCACATAATTCGTGCAAAATTATGTTTGACATTAAATTATAAACCCTTAGCATAATAATAAAAAAATAAATAACCCTAAGAGCAAATTAAAAATATGTTTTCACTGGAGCAGGTTATTAGTGTACTGGAAACTTGATCTGTAGTAGTCAATCCATGGGCGTGCTTCCATTTCTGGAGGGGCTTGAAACTTCTCTTTGTGCAGAGAAAAAAAAATTCTCTAATTCATGAAAGGAAAATTAGCTAATAAAATAATTTTTCCCCCTGAACTGTTCTGTTGATGAAAACATGTCCATTGCAATCATAGAAATGAATGACTTTTCAAATGAAGTAGTTTGTGTTACCATAAGCAGAAGGACGGTAGAGCTCTTGCTGTTCTCTGCCAAAGGAGGTTGCCAGCAATGTTCAGCTCTTTTTTTTTTTTTTCCTAATGCAACATTCATATAAATAGTCTTTTCTTGGGACTGGTGCAATCCAAAGAGAGCCAGTGGAAGAGGACCTGAGTTCTCTGTGAGTCTGATGCATTTGGTAGCCTCAATTATTCGCAAAAAGTCAGAATAAAAAGGCTTTGAAGAATGAGAATAAATTCTACTTGATTACACCTCGTATTTTAAACTTTTCAACTGTCTTTATGTCTCACGCAGTCTTTTCAGTTGTTGGCAGTACTACAAATCGTAGACTTAGATTTTGATGGGTTCTACATAGTCACTTATAGGTTCTGATTTACAAATCCAGGCATTTATGTTTTAGTTAAAGCTTATTAACTGCTGGTATCTTGGATGCACTTGTAAGTCAATACATGGGTATCTCCCATGATAAACCACAATAACATCCATGCAAAACCATAAATACATAACAATTATCTCCAGCTTCCTTATTTATAAAGTTTAATTGTAATTAGCTTTCATATCTACATGTTAATTCTTGGTTGCTTGTACTTTAAAGTAGTATTGGTCTCATAGCTAAAAACAACTTAAAATATATTTTGGCATCTGTATAAATGTTTATGAAAGATAACTTCTATTTTTATAAAAGCAAAAATGAGTTCATTTTCTTTTATGTAATTAGAAAAAAAACTCAGGAATCTGTTGGACTACATCTGTGGGGAAGATACCAGAGTACAGTTTACCCAAGATAACATTTCAAAATGATTGCCAGGTAACCTGCAATGTTGTAATGTGTTCTGCTGCCAAATTCATTTTAGTGTTGGGAATTAATTTTCCAACGTGTTTTTGGATGTAAGAGGTGAATTAATTATTGCAGGCATGGAGATATCTTTCAGAGTCTGGAGTTAGACAGTGAGTCAGATGAACATGGAACCAGCAATATAATTGGACTTAGTTCTTTTATCTTTCAAGGGCTCTTTTACATGACAACACAATATACACCCTGCTCCAAGGAATACGTCTGGCACTTCTACAATTTTAATTTCTTTCTACACTCTGTTTCATTGTTGATTCTTGGAAGCTAAGCAAGATGGGGGGTGAAATAGAGCTCTGTGTCTGTCAGGTTTCCTCAAGCAAACCTGAGGTCCCTTATTAGATCAAGGAACAGTTGCAGAAGTTTTCCAGAAACAGTGATTGCTTTTCCTAGCTGGGAAGGCAAACCTTTGCTATGAATTTCAGTGGAGATTCCTGAGTCAGGAAGAGCTTCAAGAGCTCAGTTGCTGGGGGACTCAGGGATTGAGCCCACAGAGTGTCAGGGAAGACAGGCACATTAAACTGGTGAGTGCCACAGAGTTAGACTAGGAGCAGGAGACAGAAAGCGTGGATTAAATCTTCCCCAGCAGACAAGCTTGGATTGTTGTCAAGTATTACATGTTTTTCCTTAATATCAGAGAACTTACTTCAGCAGGGGAAATAAGTCCTGGCTTATAAAGAAGGACAAAATGACAGGAGATTGTAAGGAAGAATAATCTATCCCTGCTGTCTTATTTTTCTCTCCTCCCAGTGTTCTGGGGGCATAATATGTTTAGCTTTTTCTTTCATTTATTTTTTTAAAACATAAGTTCAGTAAGCACATCATATTAAAATTTATCTGATAATATTTAAGTGGTTCACATTCTGTCAAATTTCTTTTCTTCCCTTCTTACTAATGAGTGTATAAGAAACTTCAGCTGCTAAGACAGAGGTCAGTTTTGTTTTTAAAAGAAAGTAGTAGCTTAAATAGTTCAGATGGTTTTTCTAGGGCAACAGGCTTCCTCGGCCATAAGTCTTCTTGGTCAAAGGCTCCTTGGTTAGGAGTTAGCTGTGCTTAGATTTTGGCCTTTGAGTTCCAGATTGAATATCTCTCCTTTGGTTGAATTTTATTACCATGTAATAAAATAAAATCCAAGGTACTTAAACTCTTTTTAATGAGGACTACCAAAATATTTTTATTCTATGGCCTTCACTTTGTCCTCTCCTTATTTTAATGAATTGTAAAGAGAGAGACAGAGAGAAATGGGACATTTCAACCAGGTCTATGTAACATTGACATAGTGATAGAGACACTAAAACTTCAGATAAGCAGTCATTTTATTTATCTTGATTCGAAAGGGAGTAACCAAAGTTTTCTATTCTATTCTTTTTGCTTCTCCTGATGAATTGATCCAACTATGTGTTTGTCCCAGAATTTAGGCCATTCTAGTCAGTTTCCAAACAGAAAACAAAATAATTTACACATGCTTTTTTTTTTGCCTTTTATTTTTTTCTTCTAGCCTTTGTTTATTTTGACCTTACATCTGGCCCCCAACATTTCTCTAAAGAAAATAACAAGGAAACAACATTTGCAAATTCTAGTGCTTTTTGACCATTGTGCTTTAAAACTCAGTATTTGACATTTATAGGTATGAGACTAAAAATGGTTTGGATCTTTTTTTTTTCCACAGAGACACTAAACTATTTAAGTAAGTATATAGAGCTATATATGTTCATTTAAAGAGAATTATAAGCAGGAATTTCTTTTTTTCTCTAAATATCGCTTTGATTATGTGTCTGCACGGTTATTCTGTTGTTGGCTTCTTCTCTACTATAAAAATAAACAACTAGGGCAATACCTTGGCTAAATCAGAGTAAAATTACTTTAATTGAGTGACTGAATTGAAACGGAATTTTTTTTAATGACTCACTATTGACTTTTTCAATGAGAAGCAATATGGTCTCTTCAGGCATTCTGCATGAAGTTATTTTGAAGTTGCATTAATTTTGTATCAGATAAAGAAAATTACACATATCTTCCCAAACCAACACAACAGAACACAGTATGTCTCTTGCTAGCATATGGTATTCATCATTAGCAGGAGCAGCAGCAGCCACCTCTTTTAGTTGACTGGTGTAAACTAGAGCTCCTATTCGAATCTCTTGTCTGCTCGCCGTGGCTTTTTCCAGTTAAATTGGTACCACAATCTGTATGGTTTCATCACTCCATTGGCAGTTTAATATAAACATCTGTTTCCAGTCTTTTATATTCTATCTGAGATTTATTCAGTCCCTCTGAGTTATCTGTCCTTTTCTCCTTTCCCATTTATTTCCCTTGACTTTGAAATGATGTTATATCCTTTATATTTCTGTCAGTTTTTGTTCAGAAGTGTGCTTCATTGAATGTACCTAATTACCTTTTATTTTTTTCCCTTCCTGGGAATGAACTATTTCTTTATAATCCCCACTTTTATTTATTATTAAACTTGCTACTCTTACAGTTAGTTCTTACACAACTTTCTTTAAAAATAAAAGTAACATAGTTCTAGCTTTTAATGACAGAGCATCATGATCAAACTATGGAGCATCTTGCTCAAGTTCGATGATTTGTCCACGTTCCACTCATGTTTTACATTACCGCTGTAAAATTCATGTACTTAAAGATTCTGGTGCTTGGATCATATTATTCTGTTATTCTACCATTAAATTTATAATGTTGGAAAGCAAGGGTATTTCTTGTGGGGTAATAATCTATGGGAGAAACAGAGACCCGAACCAATGACAGCAGAACCCTTTCATTTGTTAAATGGCAGGAAATGTCCAGCCCAGAGGTCATTATTATTAAGTCAAATAGAAAGGTTTTATTTTCCTTTTTTTTTTAATTTGGCGAGCTGGTCATAAAGATTGATGTAGTGCAAGTCACTAACTACAAGGATATTCTGGGGTTCTGTAAACAACTGGCAAGCAGAACTTTGTTCTTATTGTCCCATTAAGCTTAATATGAGGTGTTAAATTTAATGAAATGTGGTGAGTGAAGTGTTATTTTCCTATTGGTTAGTGTAACAGTCATTAACAAGTAGGACATGACTAGCACTGAAAATAGAATACTGTATCCATGACAACACAGGGTTCAGCATTCAGCTTTTCCATTTTCAGCAAATGGGCAGCAATTGCTTAATATTTTCTTGATTTATTAATTTCTTTATAAGTGGAGTAATAAGAAAACTCTTGAACTGGGCATTTAATAATGTAAATTAATGAAAATTTTTAGTTACATTATGTGTGTCACCAGTTGGTTATTCATACATTCTAATAAACATTTGTTGAGATTTTACTATATGGTAGACAACATGCATGTAAAAATGAATGAGATAAAATTCCTGCCTACAAGTTGTTCGCTAATTAGTGCGGTAGTTCTCCAAGTTAAGGTTCCAGACAAGCCACATCTGCATCCTTAGGAACTTGTGAGAAATGGAGATTTTTTTGGGCCCATCCCAGACATACTCCGCCAGCCACACAGGGCTGAGGTCACTGATTCACACCCTAACAAGCCCTGTAGGCAATTCTCTGAAGTTAGAGAATCACTGGTTGACAGGATAAAGTTAATACTTTCCAAGTAATCACTTCAGCTAATCTATAACTAAAACAATCAGAAAAGTGAGTACAGTACACTTTCATTTGAAAGATTTCTCATTGCATGTAACTTCAGCAGTTCCATAAATATCTATTCTTCAGGTTTATGGCCAAGATATAGGCTATAGACTAACTACACACAATTCATTATAAATTTAATGAAAATAAGAAATTCCTAATGGAAATCATACATATTTCGTAAATGTCACTACATCTCAGTAAACCTATAGCACCCAGAGTTTTAAATTAGAACCCTTAAAACAGAAGATACATTTAACATGCTGAAGAAACTGTCACTATCTTACCTTTAAGTTTTAAATCTCTACCACAGTGCACTCCAGATATATTTTCAGTAATTGCCCACCATGCTTCTGGACTTAAAGCTTGAAAAAGTTTCACCAAGCTCAGGGACCCAGGTTGAATCTCTGGCACTGCAGGGTGTGCCAGCCACTGAGTCCAGGCGGGGTGGTACACACCTGTAATTCCAGTATGAGGAAGCTGACACAGGAGGATCACTATGAGTCCAAGCTGCATAGCAAGACCTTGTACCAAAATAAATAAAATAAATAAATAAATAATCTATCTA